>JAANSO010000017.1:0-142210 GCA_036507315.1 Lepidocyrtus fimetarius | reverse complement strand
TAGCGAGGAAGATGAAGAAGCCTCAAATCATAGCGATAAAAGTAGCAGAAAGGGCCCCACCAGTAAAACCCATTTCAGTCATAATTTAACTTCCCGTAACTCTGCTGCGGAATCAAAGAACGTAATTGTACAGTGCGATATTTTAGATGGAAACAATGGGGTTAGTTCCTTTACTGAAGAACAAGGGAGATCTGCACGTAATCAAGATACCTTAAAAAGCAATGCAAGTGATAGTGATATTAGTCGTATCAGCATATCAAGTCTTGATCAAACTCTTTCACCAACCCGCCAAAAACCAATTAGAAGAAAGAAAACACAAAATGACTGCTCTGCAGCAGACGCTGCTGAAACCATGTCTAGTAACGACGATATCTCATCTTCCGAGCAGCACGAGAAAAACAAAAACGTGCCTAAAGATAAAGAGGTCTTTGTATAAAGTAGCGAACCTGAAGTATTTTAAATGAAATGGTACGTTTTGTTTAATTGAATTTGACATTTTTAATTTTCGTGTTCTCCTTGTTTTAAATTTTGGTTAAGTATAGTATACAATAACGATTTTTAATTACAAATAGACTTAATATTTTTTCATTACGAACACAAATCAATTCTTGTTCAACAGAATACTAATAATATATTCTGCCTTGCATAAATAATTCATTATTATACGATACTAGGAAATAGGAACTGCAGTTACAATGAACCAATTACTATGCAAAACTATAAGAATAATAATAATAACAACAATCCTATAAAAGCAATAATCATAACAGTTAAAGTTTACCACCTAATTATTAACCATAAATCATGAATACATATTTCATTTCGTAGTCCAAAAGTAAAATATTTGAGAGGAAACTTTCACCTGGCATCAGAAACAATCATCCCCAAAATTCCTCATCGAGTTCTTCAACAATCATGGGTGTTTTAAGGTTCTGTTATCAGAAATGGAACGAGAAGGTTAGAAAGCTTTCATAATAATCTATTTGTCACTAAATACTGCTAATTATCACATTACCCCATGCTCACCTCAAAAGCACTTGTAATTCCGGCATCTCCCAACGGATCCTGATATTTATCTTTTTCAATTTGTTTTATTGAACACTCCAATTTCTTCAAAAACTCTGGAATATCTTGTTTAGCATCATTCAAAACATAAATGAGATGTTGTGTTAAAGTATCATTCAGTTTGGGGTCAAAGAAACTGATTGCTTTTCCAACATGATCAGCTTTACACTTGTCTCCTCGAGCTCGACCAATCCGCTGAACATAGTCGTTTATGTCAGTTGGAAAGTCATAATTGACGACAGTGTGCACGTGCTTAATATCTATTGATAAGATACAAAGATTCAGTTGGTTTTAGTTTTAATTAATAATCTTTATTGAACATGAATGAAAAAGTTAATACTTACTTAATCCTCGAGCAGCAACAGACGTTGCAACGACAACATTGACTTTCCCGTCGTTGAAATCCTTTAATATTTGGTCTCTTTCAAATTGACTGTGCTTACTGTGGAGCGAGCGAGCGCCATAACTACGCAAGGCACCCTCAATGAATTCAACTTTCTCTATAGTATTGCAAAATATTAACACTTTGTTGCCCTTTTCAGCAGTCAGTTGATCATTAATATTTTCCAATTTTTCAATTTCATCAGTCAGTATAATCTCCTGCCGGATGTGTGGGTCGGCACCTCCAACCAATCCTATCGAAATGAAGATATGGTCCTTTTTGAGGTGCTTCTTTGCATAATGTTGAATTTCCCGTTTGAATGTTGCACTTAACATTATGTTAACTTTGCCAAGAATCTAAAAATTATAACAAAAATAAATTAAAAATCAAAGAATTAACACTGCTTGAATTCGAAAAATGGTTAAACAAATCACCTTTCTATTCCCCATGAAGTCTTTGATTATCTGGCCAATTTGTGGAAAGAAATCTCTGTTAAACATTTCGTCGGCTTCATCAATGACAAGAAACTTCACATTTAGAAGATCAAGGCATTTATACTCAGTCAGAATGTGAATAAGCCTGCCCGGTGTTGCTCCAATTAAATCAATGTTGCCCTTCTATCAAAATGAATTAATAATAAAACCAATTACGATTGATTACCCAATAATATCTTATATTCCGGAAAAGATCTAATTATAAAAAAACTCAAAATCTTACCTTTAGCTTTTCAAGCTCACGACCCATACCATCTCCACCAAAAATTGCCATACATTTTGGGCTATTTGGCACCATTTTGGTAATATTTTTTGCGTAATCAACAACTTGCTCAGCCAACTCCCTTGTAGGGACCAAAATGAGTATTTTTGGTTTAGACTTTCCACTGGAGCTCTTGTCACGATTCGTCCCAACCTCGGGAGTAAAAAAATCCCTCAGAAACGGCAATAAATATGCGGCTGTTTTGCCAGTTCCGGTATGAGAGCAGCACATCACATCACGCTCCGCTATGATTTGTGGAATCCCATGTTTCTGAATCGTTGTTGGAATCTCCACTTTCAAATCTTTTAAATTCTTCAGAACCTGTACCGGCAGATTTAATTTAGCAAAGGATGAAATTGGTTCCGCAACATTTACACCAGACACCTAAACAGAAGCAGAAAAATAAAAAACAAAGATAATTCCCATCCCACGCAATTGCGTTTAATAAAACAATGCTTAAATTGTTAAACAAATCAATACATACAGTGTACGGAACCCCTTCATCATCCACTTCAAAATCCACGACTAAATCATCAGTAATCTTCCTCCCAGTCAACGCCTCAGTATATTCCAATTCTTCCATTGTCACAGCAAACTTGGAAGGCCGATTAACAATTTCGATATAAAGAGAAATTAAATCTCAAACGCGGATTGAAAAGTTATTCTCTTTTTGTATGTTTAATTGTCATTCTTAAAATCACTTTTTAATTGCTATTTTAATTTTTAACCTCGGACTGTTTTCATTTAGACCATTTAGATGATTTTTAAAAATAGTTGAATTAAAAATTACACACACAAGCCACTGTTAAAAATGAACCTGATCGGAATGAGTGAATGGAAAAAAGCAGAGAAATTCAAAGGAAACACGAAGGTCGTGTATTAAGAAAGAAGCTCGAGCGTTTTCTGGACATAAGCATAAAGCATGGGTTTAAATCAAATTTTACCGCGTTTTTAGTTAATTGTTTGGGGAGTCTTGTCTTGCGTATATTTCTATGGGGTACATCAAAGATGATTGGAGTTAGGAATACTAGAATGGAAATGGATTGTTTTTGAAATTGTCTACGAAACGATATTTTGAATGGTTCTAATTGGAGCTATATCAAAACTATATGATTAATAAAAAAAGTTATATGTGATGCTTTTTGGTATGCTATTTATGACAAATAAGAGTAATGTACTGTCGCATTTAATTCAAATACATTTTTTATAAACAATTTATTTCTCAACAACGAAAATACAATACAAACTTAAAAACTAATTTGTTTTGATACGCAAAAAACAACCTACCTACGATTAAGTCACGTCAAATTCGGACTTTACGAATATCTAAATTAGTATTTATACTATTTTTGTTCGTTTTTTGCTTTAGCACCATACCATGGTGTGGTGGTGAGTAACGTATCTAAAGTAAGTGCATTAAAGTGCTCCCCATGATGCCCAAACTCTAAACTTTGTAAACAAAGAAACGCTTTTCCGCGATGTTCTAATCTGTAGTACACAACACACAGCGAACAAAAGTAGTACAAATACTGCAGTCAATTATATACCTTACCCCCACTCTAAAGTTATTCAGACCAGAAGCAGTCGAAATCTGATATAAACGAACCTGGACTGGACATAATGATTGTTAACCTGATTCGAATTAATGTACAAAGAAGGGAGCGGTAGATATGTAACAAAGCTAAATCTAAAAATTAAATTAGGGCACAGCAGCAGAAAATAGTATTTAAAATAATACTAACCTATACCTACATGGGCTTCACTGTAGCACAGCATAAAAGTACAAAAATGTTATTTCTTACAGGACTACTTTTTCATCTTCATTTCTTTTACCTTAAGTCAAAAAGCTTAAGCTTACATTTGCAATGATATTTGCACCTAAAAGTATTTTTAACAAGACAGTTTTAAAAAAAGAGAGTGACATGAATAAAGCTCTATGTCAAACAATCGGTAGGTATAACGATCCATTTTTATGTCACCCTTCCAGGTTCGTTGTTATATACAGTTTCGACAGTAAATAGCAAATGTAAAGTAAGATAAGCATTATCATTTTAGTCATTCTTAGCAGTCCCTGCGTCATCACTTGTTTCGTTCAAAGCTTTGGTCTCTGTTGAAGTCGCTTTGTCCTGATTCTTCTTCTTTTCCTTTGCTTCAGCCTTGCGTTTTTGTTGGACTATTGGATAATGGTAGTAAAACACCGGCTCCAAATTTATATAAGCAACCTTGTTTTCAGATCTATCTATAACCTCGCACTGGAACTTCCACTTTGTGCATCCCTGAAAGAAAGTGAGACATGAAGTTTAAATGTAAAAAAATTCGTTAGCCCAATGAATAGTTAATTATGTAAACAGATAATTAATATAATCATGCAATTCAATTGAATTGTTGATAATATTTTTACTATATATACCAAGATATTGCTGTTGCTTTGTTCTCCAGAATAAACTCGAATTGCAGGACGCGGGCCAGCACTCTCATATATTTCATTAAACGCAACTTCACTGTCGATTGAGTTAAAACATTCTGGTAACACTCTCCCTGCCGGTTTTGGACACTCCACTTCCTCAAACGAACCCGGCATCACCGTGCCATGCAGTTTGGCCATCATACTTTCCTTTTGAACTAGCCTAATATTTCGTTTTGAGGCCAAATGAAAAAATCCATGGTCAATTCCGGTGACCTACCATTAAAATATTTAAATGTAATGTTTACATACGCATTAAATATTTAAAACACCGATTAGCAAAATATAATAATGGTTCAATGTTATGCAATGATAACTTACAAGGTACATACGTTCTGTGGGAGATTCCACAGAGAAAACTATCCTAGCCCTGAACCATGCAAGACTAGTCCAGTGAAAATACACCAAGACCGGTGTCCCAGGTTTTAGTTGGTTCCAGGTTGGGCATTTAGCCTTGTGGTCGGAAAATCTATTTGGGAACCTGCACAAAAAGTTTATTATTATTTTTATTAGTGAAACTCGAATTATAGAATAAAAATTAAACTACGTACGTCTTAAGTTCTTTGATTCTGTTGTATTCCCATGACCGAAGTGCCATATTTAAAGGATCATAAAAAGCTGTTACATGAGTAATGCAACGATCTCCGGGTGACATATGATCTGTTAGTTGATGAAAACCATCTTCAATTCCAAGAAATCCTTCAGGAACGACATTATTTAGTATTCTGGCCCATTTTTGCTTAAGCTTTTGCTCCCGATGCTTTTGTTTTAGCTTTTCCTTGCGCTTTTTGCTCAAAGGCAATGGTTTTGTCAAGTCTTCTTCGGTCATACCAACTGCGCTTCGGCATTCATCCATACGCTTGATCAATCTACGAAGATTGAGGGAAAAGTACTCGACAGTTTTGTTTGCATTTCCTTCCTTCACGGTCACACGATGAAGTATGTAATGATTTTTTGAATCCAGGTTGTTGGTGCACCATATCAAAAATCGAGACATATTGACGAATCCCCAGTGCTCGGGGTTGAAACCAATACAGCGCTCTTTCAACTTCTCCAACAACAAAGAAACTTCAATGTAAAACTCCTTTCCAACCAAAGCTTTAAGGGAATGCCAGATCCAACCAAACAGCGTTCCCCAAGGTGTGTAGGGTTTAGGAAAAGCAGGATAGTATATCTCGAACGGGAAGCCAGTTTCCTTGCGGTTGACTGTGACGGTTTCATCCGGAAAGTATGAAAAGATGAAAGACAGATTGGTAACATCCACTAATTCAGGACGATATTTGTGCTTTTTCTCAAAAGACTTCCAGTAGAAGGGCATGCACACTCCGAGGGGGAACAAATTTAAATGCTCCAACAATGTAACTTTCAGCTTTTTTGGAATACCGACCTCTTCATGTGTTAATTGCATCTCGGTCCCTAAAATCATAAGCATATAAAATTCAAATTATTTGGTTCATCTACAAATTTAATAATATAAATATAATTTTAATAAATTATGTTACTTGGCACAAGCTCCTTCCTGTTACTGGACGAGGCAGAGTCTTCCTTATTGTTATTTTTTGGTTGCAATTCCCCGTTAAAAGGAACGTCAAAATGACGACATAGCTTTTTCTTTAAACTCATCGAGCGTTCCTCAGATTGAAGATTAAACGGGCCATTTTTACGATTTATTCTGATTTTGTTATTTCTTAGCCTTTCCTTGATTACTTCTTGTAATTCATCTGCTGCAGAGATAGGATCTTTTTGAAAGTCTTCGAAGTCGATACCAAAACCAGCTACTTGTACTTCGATGAGTGGGTCATTAAGGGGTTTTGAAGCGGCTTCAATTTCATATTTCCTCATCAATTCCAGAAGCTTTTTCATGTCTGGTACATTCCAATTCACCGATCCGTAAGTTTTTGCGAATTTTTTCTTCAAGTAGTTATCAGAAAGAGCACGTTGGCACCGGGCTTGTCTGTCCACTGTACAATCATACGTATGCTCGTTAATATAATGGCCGAAGTTGGTCAAGCGATGATTTTCTTCCAATTTACGATAGGGGAATCTAGCCTGTGGCATCACTTCATCTTCAAACTTGCATGATTTAATACATTGATCAACACCCCTTGAGTCCACGTTGTTGCCGCATACTTCTCTTTGTACAACAAGATCAATTTGGTTAGCTCCATCTAGTTTAGCTTCTTGTTGGATAACCTGCACATTTTGAGCGTCCGCTTGTGAAGTTCCTTGATGAGTATCTGCGAGTGGATATCCTTGCTGGACACCTGGAACCGCTGGTGTGCTTACAGCTCCTGGCTGGCCAATTTCGACATTTTGAATATCTACGCGTACAGGGGTATTCTCCTTGTCAGTGTTCTGTTTAGGTTGCTGGTCAGCTTCTTGAAGTGATCTTCCTTGGGAGCCAGTTCCAGTTTGTTTTACGGGTGGTCCAGATTGTAGAGAAAGCATGGGCTTCAACGGCTCCTTAACCTGCCCATGATTGAGTCTTCTCCCTCTTCCTCTTCCAACCATATTTAATGGCAATAGGAAAACGATTTATTACCTGACATTTAAACAAACAAAATATTTTGATATACTCCCAAATTGCCACGCAAGAGATATGTCGCACAATAAATCTATCCGTGTTTAAGACATTAATATGGAAGTTACAATATAATTATTCACTTACCTATACCTTCCGGTTTGTCTACAGAGAATGCGATTAATACAGCTGATAAGACCAGCTTTAAATAGCTTTAAACCAGTAGTCAACAGGCTAACTTCCTCGATTTAAACTTTATTACTCGATCTCCCTTGAATCCACACCTTCAATATCCAGAAAACTTCCAGACTAGTTTCACAAATTTAAAGCTTTATTTTTCACGAGAATATAGTAAATAATTAACTATTTCCTAACATTAAACGATTAGTCAACATTTAAAAAATCCATTTCCGAGAACTCTAGAATATGATTAACAGTTAAAAAACCAGAAAATCTCAGAATAACAAATTAAAAACGACCAAAATTGAGAAAATTAATAATTTCCTTCCTCCACCTTTTGCACAAAAGATCGATCACAAAAAAAAGCGAAGCTCAAACTTGAAAGAATTCTCAAAAATATTTTCCATTATCGGCGTCCCCGTCGCATTTCTTTGGAATTCATCAATCGCGTGCATCAGTCTAAAAATGCTTTTTTCTGCATTTTTCATCTATGAAAAAGCAGCCGCGCAGCGTGGCTGTGAGCTTTGAGTTTGCATTCTCTGACTATGCAATTTGCATTTTTCATTCTGCATTTTCTTCCATTTTTTAAAGCAAATCATTTTTTACAACTCCTATGGATACGCATGAATTTTTCTAGCTTGGACAATGAACAATGAAACTACCGGAAATCCAACTTTATCAGAATAATGCAAAATATGTAAAAATTTGCATATAAGGTAATGAAATTGAAAGATTATAACTTTTTAATGATAAGTATTATCTGAAATGCGAATTGTGATAAGGTCAGAAAAAGTGATTTTACAAATCCAAATACATACAATGTATTGAATACGTGTCTTATGCTCAAAGGTACTTATGAAACTATGATTGATTGTACATGATTGTTATTCTAATTGACGGTTGTGTGCTTTAAAATAAATTGATGCTGTTAATAATACAAAATTTAATTTTCTTTTTGTCTTTTTATTTGGAGCTGCACTTGAAATACAGTAATGCAATAAATAATGAAAACATGATGCGTGCTTTTTAATACGTCTCTATAGTAGTATAAGAATCACAATTACAGTTTTGATGTTTGTTACACGCGAATTTTTAAAACCAAAAGTTTGCACATTTTTGTAATTTAATTCGAGAATTTAAAGGTGAATAAAATCACCCGCATCATTCGGGGAATATCGGATACGCGTAAAAAAATATTCATATAATTCAGACACGTGTATCTTTTTGTCTTTTTGAAATATAGAAAGCAGATGCCTAATAATACTTTACCGTTGATTGGACCAATTAATACGTAACTTTGTTAAAATAAGTACATATGCAATTATACTTTATATAATACAGTTCTTGTAATTTATTAATTTTTACATGACAAAAACTACTGATACATCTTAACGTAATTATTAATATAGTGGTGACTAAAAACGATGAGTGCAGTACAGTCAAAATGGGACATTATGTCTTTAGTAGCAGCACCCATTTCATTTTTTAACGAGAAGTTATACTATACTCATAACCTAAATTATTTAACGGTTTCTTCAATCGAACCAAATAATTCCACGTATGATTCTTAAACGGATACAACTAATAAAACAGACTACAAAGACTAACGTTTCTAATCTCTATACTAATATGTTATAGTGCATACTTACAAAATCCAACAATTTACAAAACATCAACATACTTGGAAAGACATACAGAGGAAAGAAAACATTTGACAGTGGTTAATGAAAAATAATTAAAGAATTACAACACTATTTATAAGTTTAAATCATGATATAATTAATTAATATTGATTAAATGACTTGTGTGATATTCTAAACCTCTTCCAATTTAATCTTATTCTATTCAGACGAACCTCTTGCTACACGGCAACGATAGCACATCACACATTCCACTCTTCAAAATTTATATTCGTTCCAAAATTAAAACAGTAACTTTATCCTTTTCAACACCAGACAAGGAATATATTTTCCGTCGATATTAGACAATAAAAAAATTTATTGGGTGGTGAGTTGAAATGTTTAAGAAAATCATTAATTTTTCTACATATCCTCATCTTAACATAGTCTAATCTTTTTTCATTTCCTTGTTGGCCAGAAACCCGCAATTTTTTATTGTTTCACGAGTGTAGCACCGTTGTTTGTTCTAAGCCACTGTCACCGGTGTCCCTTTTAATATACCTTACGTTAAGGCACGCTGTCCATGTCAAATTATGTTTTGATCAAGCGTAAAGCGAAAGAAAACAAACCAAAAGTATTTTAGTAGTAATTATAAATAGTCTGAGGTCTTGAAGTAGACAGAGATCATTAAATACGGTTTCACTAGTCCTCCATTAAAGATTGTTATAAAATCCTATAATATTAATATAGCGTTTCGTAATTTTTTAAAAATTAAAAATTTCACAATCGCGTGCGTACTGTACCCCTCTGGATTATTTAACAGAAATCATTTGCTATATAACTGCAACAAACAAATTGCTTTGTAAATTGGTAAACATAAGCATTTATAATTGACTAAATCTTATAAAACTGTCAAAGAAGCAGCGTTTTGTTAAAAAATTAAAGAAACTGCAGTAACAAACTTTGTAGTTTACATTGCAGAAATGTTCGTTCTTAGGTTTTTTCAAAAATTTGGTACAGACCAATTTAATTGATCTAATTTAAACAAAATAAACAACTGTCATTTTAAATTACATTATAGAAGAGTTTATCTGTCATAGTCGGTTTTCAATTTGTATAGTTTTTTCATTCGTGGCATTTGTTCACTCAAGTAAAAGGTTTCATTTAAAAACTTTGTTGTAACTGTATCCACATTAGTTATGATGAAGACGAAGTATTTGGAGAAAATGGTAGTGTAGTATTAAGAGCGTCTTTTAGTGCCCCAAGTTGTTCTTCTCCAAGTTTTATTTTATCATCAATTTCCCGAGCATCAATAATCAACTTTGCCTTCATTTTTACAAAGTGATCATAGTCAGCATATTCTTCGGCGGTCAGGTACTTCTGTAGGAAGCTGGAAACTTGGGCACTTCTTCGATCAATATTTTCTTTGAGAATTTTCGCTTCATCCAACTGTTCCCGTAATTTATCTCGCTTGCTCTCAAGAATTTTCTAAAACAATAAGACATAAATTTTCATTGTAGAGTTTGCATTGATTAAAAATAAAAGCCAACGCTGCGTTTGTGCTATATAACATTCCATAGTTTAGAAAATATTACCTTTTCTTGTGGATTGGGAGGATCTGAAAGTCCCATTAATGCATTCTCAGCCCTGGCTAGTCGACCAGATATTCCCAGAAGAAGGCTTGTAATTTTCTCAATTTCCTCCACGTGAAGCTTGAATTTATCAAACTCATTTCGTTTTGCGGTTTGCTGCACTCGTTCGACAACCATCTGGCCAAGCTGTTCATTTGACTGGATCTCCTCCCGAAGCAGATGCTGTTCAGTTCGCAAAATTTCGAGTTTTCTACTTATCCTAGATACGAGTTCCTCCTGTTTCGAAAGATTTTCAAATTAAAAAATAAATGAAATCATTTCCTAAAAATAAGTAGAGACAATTATGAACAAAACCAAAACAAAAATCTCACCTTTTGCTTATCTAGCTCTTCACCATCCGTACTTCCGCTAATAGGCTCTTTCTTAATATCTTTGTTATACTGCGTCAAGAACTTGGCTTTACTTTCGGATGTGGTGAAATAGGCAGAATCCGCAGGAAGTGGAGCATGTCCGTTGCACCTATTGAAATTTTTTTAAAGATGTTTGATTAATTTGCTTCACTCATTAAAATTCTTAAAACTTTATTTAAAATCCCTTAGCGTTCACTCTTACTTTGTGTCTACATATACCAAGCACTGACTTGAGACACGACGCATGCTTTAAAATCATATTACTTTGACAATTTAAACTGATTAATTAACAAACAATAGACTAAACGTATCTGCATGTCCTTATGCATATTTTCTAAGCCATATTTTTACACAATGAACCCATGCTATCCCACCGGGTAACTTCCATGAACAGAAGCCAAAGGATTAAACACATTTCCTTATAATTTAGTGCTCAAAACTATGATAAAAGAATGAAAGAAGGATAAAAAAGGTTTAATCGATCGTTGCTACAGATACGGGAACGCTCTTTTAAAAACAACTTCCGCTAACGCAGAAAGGTACAATGACAAAAGGAAAGAAGAGGGTGGGCGAAAGGGAAAGTGAGCTGACTGGGTGAGCAAGAAATTGCTACTGATCAGAGGGGCATTGTTTTTAATACAGAAGTTTACAACACCATGCACTCAACAGTTCTCCAATTGTCTAACAGACAAGGACGAGAAATTTCAAGTGGATTGGTTTACACTAGTTTATTGTAAATTGAAACTCTACACAATATCATGTAACGGAGCCATATATTATATTTTTATCTTTGTTTGATTTTCTATATCGGGTTTCTTTTGTTTGGAAAATCAAACTTACTAAGCTAATATATTTACAGGTGAATCATCACTTTATTAGCATGGATATGCTGACACTGACGATGTACGTAGTAGAAAATTTGTTCGCTCTTTAAATAAAATGCACATGGACAAATACTACGTAGTCCAACGTTTTGCTGGCAATTTAAATCATCGTGTCTTTCTTGTTTAATCTATTCCATATAGGATATACATACCATTATGTAAAAAAGGAAAAGTAAGGTGGGGAGTATTTGCGGTTATGATTAAGGTAAGACAGTAAATATTAATACTAATAAAGTTCCATGACCTACTTATTATAACAAAACACGTTTTTGACGCTTTTTCCATGAACATGAATCACGATTTGCTACTATTGCAATAATACTATTTTCAATTTGGAAATAATCAAAAAGTATTTCTTAATTTAAAGTATGATGAAATGAAAAATGTCCAAAAACGACGTTTTAATTTAAACCTTACCTTCGGTAAGACGCTTGCATGGCTTTGTTCGGTTGCATTTTGTCATTTGAGTCTACCCCAATTGCATTTGTTTTGCAATCCTTCACTGGTTGTGCATGTGAAGGAGAAGTTATTCCATTTGAATCATTCCTATGTTGACTATTGTGTTCATTATCGTGTCCGTTTAAGCGAGACAGGATTGCTCCTTCACTTTGCTGCTTTCCAATTTCCACAGGTGCAACTCCCCCAAAAGTCTTGTTGTTTGGTGAAGAAAGCTCATAAACGGAGCCAGATAATTTGGTTGTTGCATCGTTTCCATTTACGGGCTCTGGAAGTCCTTCATGAGCGACTTTGTCACTCGATATGCCGGTTCCATTGCTTTGTGAACCCCGCCTTTCAGAAGTTTCTGGTTGAAGTTTCAACTCCAAATGGAATAGACCTTCCATATAGTCCGCTGTTGTTTTGTGATCTGGTAATGGCACTGTAAAGAATAGCACGGAATTAACTACTAATTTAAAACCCCATATCGATTGTAATACAAATGTTAAATAGACATTGATTTCATTAACTTACCGAGTAAAGTTTGTAGTTTGTCCCCCTGTGGTAGCAGCTTGGCTATATCTCTAGACAGTTCTTCGCATTCTAGCTCCTCTTGAGTCTTTTGACGTCCAGTGTAAAAAGAGGCAGTAGAATTAGAATTTTGCGGAGCAGATGAAATGTTGCTCCCTTTACTGTGAACATATCCATCGGAGGAGGAGTCAACAGAGGAGGATGAAACGGGAGAAGGTCCCTTACTCCTACTCAGCCCCTCAAAATCCCTACCCTTTATCATTTCGCTTTGTAGTTCCACAACTGATGTGCAGTTAACTCTCAGACTTACTTCGGATTTCTTCAACGCAGACAAGTTGCTTTCGGACGAGTAATTTGGATTCAGACTTAATCCCACACTTCTTCCGTCTTTATCATATTTTTCATACTGAAGTGGTGGAACAATCACAGATGGTAATACAGAATTTGAAAAGCTAATACTCCTTGCAACGCTTTCCGACTTGAATTCATCTCCAACTTTCCTCTCCGTTTTTAGAAAAGCTTTTTCATCAACTTTCTCAAAGTCGAATCCCATCATTCCTTTTAGATTATCGTCTGGAGAGCAACCGTCGTTATCACAAGATTTAGCGGATTGACTGAACATATTTGCATGACTAATCTTTTCTGGCTCCTCAATATCGCAAATACTAGAGGTGCTGGTGCCTCGGAGTGGAGCTACTTGTGCCACAGGTGGAGGGATGGTTGACTGAGAGACACCTGTTTTATTATTGAAAATGTTGCTGTCACAGCTAATACTACGATGGAATTGTGCTTGAGAAGTTGGGGGTTGTGGGCTACCACTTGTGGAAGGGGATGAAGATGACGGAGGGGATGAAGCTCCCTTGGCCAGTTCATTTGATGTAAATATCACAGTCGTGCTTGGAGGTCGAATGTTATGGAATTTCTCCCAGGCTGTTAAACATTACGAATTAGTTTTTATTTAAAAAAATGAAAAATAATTTTGAAGCTATTTTTTACCCGAACATATTTCAATCTCATTTCTTCTCATTTCACTTGTCATTGTGCGTGACTACTTTTTAAGACTTATAAAGTTTTTAAAATTTAAATAACTCATATCAACTAGATTTACGCAATGCGTTTATTCGTTGAGAATTCTAAACTAGCAAGACCAGTCAGAATAACTACCTAACAGCTCCTGCGCTAAATTTTACTTCTTAAATGAGCCAACAAGATACAAAAGTGGTGATACTCTGTTAAATACGAAAGGATCTCATGGTCATTCAT
Source organism: Lepidocyrtus fimetarius (assembly GCA_036507315.1). Taxonomy (NCBI): domain Eukaryota; kingdom Metazoa; phylum Arthropoda; class Collembola; order Entomobryomorpha; family Entomobryidae; genus Lepidocyrtus; species Lepidocyrtus fimetarius. The sequence goes on along the minus strand of JAANSO010000017.1, from coordinate 128,108 downwards.
AACTATTTTCTAAAGAATATTAAAAAAGTCTATTTTCGTCAATGACGATTTTAATGTAAACATTTCTTTTCTTTGATTAAACGCTGGATGGTTTCAAGTGTGCGCAAGCAATAAGTAATACTCTGATTGGAACAAAAACTTAATCCAACTAGAATCGTGATTCGCTACTTTTAACATTTAATGGTGCCATACACGGTTTTCCATTTGCGAAACTACAAAAATATTTTGCGAATTGAATCAACAACTATGAAGAAGGTTATATGTATACAAGCGCGTTGTTGTTGACTTAAATGCTCAAGCAGAAGAAACAACACTCAATAAAATGATTATTTCTAAGTTAACGTTCATTGAAACTACGCCCTGCTGCTTCATGTCTACGTTTTTATGTTCAACTATTAGCAATATCAAAGAATGGGATGATGCTAAATATTGAAATGTGTCGCTAACAATCATAATGAATTGTAAAATATTTCCAAACTATAAACCACGCACATTCTACCTTCTCTCTGTACCGTGAATAATTGAAATTTACAGAAAATTACAATCACGCCTGCATTTTTTCATCTTTATGAATTCTTTCTCTTGATCTTTGTGAAGTATGCTCTTGTCTGCTATTATTTGCAAACGTAATAATTAATAATTTGCAACTTGGGTGAGCGACATGAATCATTATATAACTAGTCTCACTAAAGAATATCAGTTTATGTATTAATGTAAATAGCAGACATAACACAATTTTCACGTACAAATTGACATATTGTTTACCTTGCTTGTAGAAATAAATCAGTTTATTTGCTCAAGAAGAAAAATTTCAGGAGCTCAATTTCAATTTAATGATGAGCGATTGCAAATAAGTGAGGGATCACATTCCAAACGCAAAATAGCAATGTAGCGTGTCTAAAAAGGGTCATTTGATAACAATAAGAAACTGTCATGTGTAACGAAAGAGAGTAATAGTAAGTTACTGCTGTCAGACTTGTTTAATTTATGTGATTTTATTAAACATAATCATAATTGCGAGTATTAGGTTACCCCTTTATTACGATTTGTATATAAAATAGTTTATTTCATCGTTGACTTCATATGCTTGGAGAATTGGAATTTGTGAACAAACGACAAGACAAGACATCGTTGTCTTGTCCTTTTAAATCTAAAACGCTGATTGAAAATAGGATAAATTTAACTTTTGAGATGACAAATGTATGAAGAATAAAGTATTGCTAAAGCTTTCACACAGGCCAATCACCACGATGCCACTAAATGACTGAAGGATTTTGCTGATTTTTATACTGTTCAATCATTAGTGTGAAATAGGTTTAATGAAACTGAAAGTAAAAATAGGTCCCATACAATTACAAAAATGAGTTTCATTGTTATCCTCATGTTATGATTTGGAGGATAATGCTATTTAAGTATATGGTGTTTCAAGTTTCGGTCTAGTTTCTTCATTTTCAATTGTAATACTTGTCTTGATGATTGCACCAGTAGCGAATTTCTCCGCTTTGCTTTTTAGATTGACATTCTCTTGTAACTTTTTAAGTAATCGCTAAAATCTGTGACTGAAGTGACGAGGTGAGTAGTTAACATTTAAAACGATAGTATCAGTTTTTTAACTACTTATTAGAATGACAGAATGTACTTTCTTTTCCTTCGTGTATTATTAATGACAGTTTCTCATAATCTTTATAATATTCACATCACACGTGACACAAGAGACTTCACCCGATTCCTGTGATGAAGATAAATCACACTGTTTGTTTTTCTTCTCAAATATCATCCACATTATGCAGACAAATTACGGAGTTTGTGTGCCAAAAGAAATTAAACTTAAATAAGATTCTTATATTACTACAATTATCGCTAACCATTTATAAGTTGAAGAAAACCACGCCAAGGACAATACCAATTAACCTTGCTTACATACTTTTTTAGCTTTGCTTTTTATGTACCTGAATAAATTTTAAAAATGAATTTTAGCATATCCCAATAAATGAGCCAGGTACTGAATAAATCATGCAGAGTTGATAAAACATGCAGATTAGTAAGAATTTTGAAATATTTTGATTCTATTTCTTCTTTTGATTTACTTACATCTCTCTATGAATATTTACATTTGTTCTGTGATAGAGGCTCCAATAAGAAAAATAAATCACGAGTTGTAGCAGTTAGGCACAAAATGTTTTATAATAAGTTTTTTTTAAATCATTAGCAAAGTGTTTGGCTTTGTTCCGAGAGTGGCCTTCACTGACGTAACGTCGACAACCAGTTTGCTGTCATTACACATAATAATAACAACTGCAATATTTTTAAGATCTTATTATGAGGATGATGATTTATAAAAACAGTGCAGAACACGACTTTATGAGTTTGCCTCAAGCCTACACCCTTCATTTTACAATTCTCATGTGATAAAACCACGACATACATATAGTAACATCCAATATACAGTTTTTTATCCATTTACAACTTTTAAACAACATTCTTAAAGTTTTTTAATACAGAAGAAAGGGAGATACCTCTTCTTCTCTATCTGTCGACCGTCACATTGTCTGTGATTGGGCATACTATTACGTCAGCCAAACATGAACGAAATGATTTTAATATTTCCCATGACAATAGTTTTTCCATTGTTTACTCATGTCGCACAATGTTTTTTTCGTTAATAGTTTTGCTGAAGAGATTGTCATGTTTTTCCTTCAATAAATTAAACTGCACGAAATAGCTGAAAGAAACCAATTAAACTTTTGTTTCGTTTTTATCATTCCAATGACAAAAAATATTTTGATTTATGAACTTACTTAATTACCATCATTAAACGAGTACACAATTCACAACTGCTAAACTATTTAGAAAAAAATACTGAAAAAGTTCATGTAAGTTTTACAATGCATTGAACTACTGACTTATATTTTCTGAAAAGCGCTTAAAATTTAGTAATTCGCACATGATTACTACATTAAATAACCCTTAAGCATAGACTTAATTTACAAGTTGAACTTGAAACCATTCATATTTAAACCTGACCCAGTCAAAAAAGTAGCAGATGAGTGTGAACGAGGTTGTAAATTGTTCTGGTAAAGTTTAACTTCAACAATGAGAAAGTACTAATTATAAAAATTACAAAACGTTATCTTACCAGCTGGTGACATGGATGAATCAAGTTTTCCTGTTCCTAGGTTAGCTGCTCCACGACCAACAGAGTCTGAACCCCCTGGGGATGCTGAATCCAAGGAGGATTTGCTGCTGTTATTACTCCCCAATCCGGACGGGGAAAGGGTCCTCCTGTATCTCCCTTCATAGCCCAGTGTTCTCTCTTTACGCTGGGCCATGTACGAATCCTTGTGTAGGCAACTACTCCTAAAATAATAAAAATAACCACCAATTTAGAAACCAATTTTTGCTTAATATAAATCTGTTAAGAAATCTATAACAAGCGTTTTATTTTGATGTCGTCTATCTTATGAATACAATCATGAACATTCTTACTTTGCTTCTTATAACATATTCAGTTATCAAAAACGCGTTATATTTGAATGATTAAGAAAAATAATATGCTAAATCATGTTTCACAATTTTTCAAGGTCTCAAAGAGAAAATTCTGTGAAGAAAGAGGCTCTTCTTTGCCCAATTTTGAATTAATGATGGCTGGATGGATATGCGGCTCCTAACAATAGCAAAAACCACGCAAACGCACTTATTTGTAGTCTGTGGTTTGCTAATGTTTGGGACATGTCATTGATGCTTTGTTTTTCGGTATTTTGAAACACCACATATTTTATACCATCAGATTTACGTCATATCTGCTTTGAAGTACATTCTGTGAAAATTTAGATTTTAACAATCTGGACTATAGACGCTTATTTTTTCTCAGTTCAATACTTAAAATGAAGTAAAAGCAAAGAAGTACATTGATCTGAATTGAAGCTTTTATGTTTTAACTTTCAAGGAAAACAATTTGCACACAGGAGATTTTTTCGTGAAATATCATAATCGTTTTCTAATTTACGACGAAAGGATGGGTATAATTGCAAAATAAACTTTCATTTCCCTTTGTCGTCTTCTTCAAATACTACACGGCATACACCGCTATTTCAAGGAGTGTCCAAAATATTCAAGGAAATAATCATTTCTGACCAGGAAAACTGCCATTTCTACTGCAAGTAGTGCGTACACTAATTTTTTTAAATCCCCTTTCAACAGTGAAATATAGGGTTATCCTGTTTTCCCAATTTTTTAGCTTTTGTTCAACTTAATAATTACTGAGAATAGAGAGTAAGAAATTGCTACAGTTCCGTTTGATAGAAACGCTTTCGCTACGGAGATGTATTGCAACAAAATTAGTTTTATTAGTTATCATGAACCTTAATTTCTTAATCCGAAGTAATAACATCCTTGAAAAGGGATTCTACGGTAATCTTTTGTAATCTACTCGTGCCTAATCGTAGGGTTCTTTATCATTTCAATATCAAATATTGAGGAACACCTTGATATTGTTATCCAAGATAACATTATCGTAAGGCCTAGCCTATCCTTAATAATCTTGATGATATTACAAGCTATTCATTTTCTTGTAATTATCTACCTCCGTTTCTTTATAAAATACCAGAAATCCATAGGAAAAATATTTTGCCAAACGTCATTATACATAGACAAACTCTGCAAATTTTATAGCAATTTCCAAGCATTAAATACGTCCTGGGCTATAATATTTTACCACCCATAAAGAAATTTATTTCTTTGAGGTGGACTTTATTGTAAAATTGAAAAAAATGGAATAAATCATTGATCATCACTTTTTCTTGATTAGGGCGGTAGCGGTGGGTTTAACTGCTATTGAGCTAACCTTTATACTGCATGTGGAACACCTTGAATGCATATTGAGCTCTAAGTTCAATAAATAAATTATGTCAAACACTAATGTCCATAATATATCATCAGCTAAATATGAAGTCCAGTTCAAAAAAATATTTAGAGATGACAATTAACTTCATTGGTGTCAAAGTGATGTTTTGCAAAAACCCTGTTTAGGTGTTATGGCGTCAACCATGATAAAAAGCAAATGAAATGTGGGTTACGTGTTGATGATAAACATCTAAATATACAGAGAAAGGGTAATAACTACTTAGTCTAGCCTTACTTTGCGCACTTCTTCTAAATATGGAACGCCAGTTTTCATATTTTAGAAACAGTTTGTTAATTACCCAAAATGAGTTTACTCGCTCCTTGATGAGAACGAATTGAAAACTAAAAGCAGGTTGGAGGAAGAGGACCACACCACCGCAAACTTCCTTCAAGAGATGTAGTGAATGCCCATTAAATAATCTACTGCTAATTACCTCCTTTCTCATTTCTTGTTGAAACCAGCGGATTATACTGTCTAGATTTTAACTCACTTGATATTATTATTATGTGATTTGTTCCTTTTGTACTTATATTTAAATAAAGCTAATTTCATGGGTCAGTGGGTCATCATTATTATTTCCTATTTTAAGACAAAATTGCTTTTACATTGCAGAGTGAGTTCATTAAACAAAAACTCTCTCTCTTTCTCTAAAACTTTGCTCAGGATGCTTATTAAAAAACTCTTTAGAAAATAGATTAAGTTGACTTAAATGCTACTGCTGCCGTTGTGCTGCCACTCTTTTGATAAGAAAACTCTCACAAAATCTCATTCGTGAGTGGACTTAAATTTCGGTATTAAAGTTGAAGCGATTAAAATATTTTAAAATTGTTTAGTACATGCATTATAGTGAAACACTTATAAATTTTTAAAATCCGATGATGCATCAATAAAACGTGAATGATTAAAAATGAGTTTAACAACACGGAGTAATAAAAACAAAATTAATCACATTTAGATTTTAAAAAGATGAACATTTTCAATGCTTTTATAATTTTTGTTAGGCTAATTCCTAACTTGACTTTTTTGGACGCATTCTTTAAACAAGATTGAAATATCTGATGATGGATATGCAGATTTTTCTTATGTTAAAATCATGTTGCACGAGTTTTCCTCTTTTCAAATATCTTTTTGAAGTTGCCAACCACCATCCTCTTTACCACAAAAAGATTTTTAATATAAAAATATCAAATATTTCGTTTCTTGTCATAAAACAATTTTAAACTAGAACTGTCTGCTTTTTAAAATAGATAACATTTTGACTAAACCCACCTCTTTGGCCTACTCTTAAACATAATGTTTCTAAATGAGTCTTTTCTTGGCATAAAAACAAAAATATGACTTGGATGTCCTATTTTGTTCTAAAGTCTTCATATGAACAAAAGTGGTTGGTCAGTTTAACAATGATAATCCTCAAGAATTTTGTTAGACGAGGGCATCCATCTTTTATTAAAGTCATTTATTTTAATAAAAATACGCTGCATAAATTGCTTTTAAATTTTTAACATTTGCAACAATTTCTTTCTTCATTCATCTCTGATTTTGTTGTTTTCTTGGCTAGCGAATTCGTGTTACGTTAGAAAAACAAAAATGTGTAGAGTCACAACAACAAAATGAACATAAATGCGAAGGAATCATCATTTAAAAACACTTTTTCCGCCACTTTAGTAACTATCTGAAATGATGATGATATTGCAAAATAAGTAAATTTCATAAAGAATTTCATATCTATATGTGCACATCATAAACTCTTTGAATATTGCTACATCTATTTTCTCTTCGTTGCGTTGTATTTACTCAAATATAAAAAATAATCCAGCTAAAAGTTTTTTCACCATTTTTACATTAAGACATTATAAAATCCACTGTCAAAGTGGCTACCGTTTGACGATTTAATGCCATTTACACTAGTCTTTGTTAGATATTTATCATCAATTAAATAAAAAATGTCATTTTTGCAAGGAAAGACAGGAGAACCTCCTTAATATTCGCATTTTCTCACTATTGCAATTTTAACTGCAGTAGTTATGTCTAAATGTACATTGCTCAATTATTTTGATAAGCTGCTTAAAGATTACCTATTTGGCAGTTGTTATTTATTCACACAATAATCTCATCATTCGCACTACTACTTATCAAACATGTAACATCACTATTAAAAGACACACTTAATGCTTTATTTTATTACAAAAATACTTAACTCCTTTTTTCCACTTTAAGGATGAATTTTACGTTCTTACTAGTATAAAGATAAGTACACATAGGCTTAAATTATCTTGATTATTAATTGATTAAGTACCTACCGAAGATCTGATTGAATATTAAAAAATCAGCTTTTAGCCTGTTATCTTTACCAATCAGTCAAACAATTTATCCACGCAAACAACAATGATGACTCTATCTAAAATAACATCCGCATCATTAGTATTAGTAAAAAAGTTTTAATTTCAATACTTAAAATAAGAAAATATGTTATTAATCCACTATTAAGATGTTTCTCATCACGAAAACTGCTGTATTTTTTTGCTAAAACATCATTCTACACATGTTGTGTTATTTTATTCTATATTTTTCATTAATTCATAATTAATGTGGCATTGAACAGGGCTGCTGTATGGGAAAGTTGATAACAAACTTTAATTTGAGTGTGTCGTTATATCAAAAAATGACTACATTATTGTCAACAGGTAAAATATAAGCATTTACTTAACAAATCTCTTTGCAAATAAAAAATTGATTCGTCTATACCAATTACGAAGCGAAATTTCAATTTTATGATTGTGCGCATTTAAAAACAAAAAGGATAAAATGCGACAGGTTGAAAAACGCTCGTTTATGATAATGACGAGAAATTATCATAAATTCTGTAAATACAAGTACCTTTTGCGAATCCGCAGGGTATATCCAATCCCGAGCACCATGGTATATCGCTCCAACTACTGGACAATTTACTTTCTTAATAAATTCTTGCTTGAATTCATGAACTGACACTTGAAACAAATCACTTTTCTCTGAAAACTTTTAAACCTACTTCAAACACGTTTAAAGATTCGTCAAAATTTGTTTTACAAACCAAAAGTTAAGATTTTTAGAAGAACCAAAAATTTGTTTTTCGCTTTAACACTTCATTCAATGAACGAAAAGTTTTGAATAATTTTAATTTTGCTCTGCTACAGTAAATACCCTACATAGTAGGAACTGAACCATGTAATAACTTCCTCCCTTGTTCTTCATGCAACGGAAGAAGTACACACGGACTGAAAACGAGGATTGATGCACTCGAAGAGGAGCCTAACTTTTCCCCTGCGCAACTCTACCCAAACTAACTTCAGTTGCAAGTCACAACAATGACTAGAAAGAAAAAAGTATTTGTGAAACGGAAACGATTCAAAACATCATCGTCATTATTATCATCACCGCTTCTGTAATGTTGGTGGCAGCTTTTTCGCCACCTCCACAACACACTGCACATCAACAAGGACAAACAACGCATAATGATGATAATAATGCAATATCCCAGTTTGTGATCTAATCATCTCTCTTTGGGCCCATCGCTCTACTACACTTTTATCGTAAGAAAATGGAAAAGCAACAGGTGTTTAACGGATATGCATGGGCTCATCATCATCGTCATCATCATCCGTGGATCTATTTTACTTATAACAATCATACTCCTCTGTTTTCCTCCAACATTTCTCCCCGCAAATGACAATAATAGCTTTGCACACAAAGACCAAATGCTACCGTTTCGCTTAAAAGCTTACACAATCCGGTTTCACAATTATTTTAAAAGATTGCACAAAAATTGTACTGTTAAACTTTTATCAAATCAAATTATTCAGCAAAAAATCAATTTCCTTTGTATTATCAACCTTATTATGTACAATGACAAAGTTGCACATGTAGTATAAGTTGGTTCCTAGCAACAACCCTTTTAAATCATTATATTTTTAACAAAAAATGGGAAGTGACAAAAGCACAGGTTAGGGTTTAAAGTTCTAATTAAAAAGAAGATTGTTTGTTGTGGTTGTCTATACAATGTTTTGCAAAAAAGCTTAAATAATTTTGTCTCGTTTTGGCATTTATGGTATGTCCCCTCTCTAATTATCAAAATTATTATGTAAACTGGTACATGGAGGTTATAGCCAGGTTATCTAGTGGTATCTTATTATCATTCGATGGTAATGTCTTGGCAAGCTCTTCACACATTTGTTAAATTCTTTTATTCTATTTGTTCTATTTGAATTGAGACAGAATGAAAAAGGATTAATTCTCCTCCATGCTCGATTCTAAAATATATTTTCAACTACAGTGCGACTAATTTAGAGTGAACTACAGTTGTAGCAATCTGCTAAATATAGCAAAAATTATTTCTGTTGTTGGCGGTGATTACAATAAAATCTTTATATGGAAATTGCAAAATAACTATTTCTTTACATGTTACAAACAGATTTCAAATGGCAAAGAAAAAATTAGCTACACAATTGTCCTAAATTTAATTTGTTCTCTCAACTCAACACAACCAACCAAAATAAATTACACCTTTTAAATTTCCTATTATGATAATTTGAATGCATAAACTGTTGCGTTATTAGCCATTTTAAAGCTGTTTATGGTCGATAAGGTCATCCTGTTCTTATATACAAGGAAGAAAAGCAAAGCGAACAGTGGTTTGATGCAATGTTTCTTTCCTACATACAACCAGTCAAATTCTGCAATATCAAATCTTGTTCCTATCACACAGGGTTGTTGTCGAACCTATTTTTAAAAGGATACGGAAATGCAACAAGTATTTACCTACATGTAGTTACCACAAACACCTATTAAGCTAACTACTCCTCTATTTCCAAATTATTTAGCAGGGTCTAGCGACGTTTTGATACAAGACAAGAAGATATGACAGCAAATGCCAGGAATTTAAGGTACAAGAGGTTCTGAATAAGAACGAAAAATTTTACATCTTTTGTACTGGAAAAATTGAAAAGAAATGCAAAAACGGTTGCGCATTAATAGAGTGATTGTACTACAGATTTCTCCTAGAAAATGCACATAAATTTATATTTTTAATTTACCTAATAACTACCTACTTCTCAAAATATTAGATTTTGTCGTTACTTTTTTAACTGCAACTTAAAAAGATTAATTCGCAATAAATATTCATCTGATTTCCTGAAAATAATTTTTTAAAAGTGAAAAAACGATACGATAAGATTGCAGATAATTAGAGTTCTGCTCATGGTATTAAAACTGTACAATATTAAAACGCTCTCCGACTTTTATATCATTCCTTAATCATTTTGATGACATCAATGTGAAATGCATAAAATGTTATTTTTCAGATACAAATTCTGCAATCGATAAAAACCTACTTTGTGAGGTAAGTATTATGTATTATAATGGCAAAAAACGTAAGTCAGTGCAACAACTTTGTCCCGATATTCAAACTTTTTCATTGCAAAGTATTCAAAGAAAAAAAAAGACTTTTACCAAAAAAAAGTTTGAAAGATGACATAAAATAATATCGAGTCATTGGTGAACACATCATTTACCACTCTACAAAGGGCGATGATAGATTTTGATTTTCTTCCTACCTGTGAGAATAAAATGCGATAACAGGGTAAAGAGATAGATGATATGATAGCAAAAAAGGAAAAATTGCAAGAATTAAAGATTAAAGGAAGCTTTTTATTCGCATTGACCACGTACACAAGAGGCCGTGTGCAATATACAAATACCTAAAATGTACACCGCTAGATTTGCAAAAAAAAGGTTGTTTCGTTTTATCAGCATACAGCGATTATACCTATGCGCAATATATTATAGCTGAGATGATCACGGTGTTGCTGTTGATGATGCAGATGTAGCCAGGTTGGTTTCCTTTTTTCTTAAAAATAACAGTTATCCCTCTCTAGCCCTAACTTTTCTTCTCCTGAGTCTTCTCGTTTTTACTACACACATATGTCGTCGTTTTAGCAACTAAAAACGGAATAAAAAACAACTTGAAAATATTTTCCCGTTTTTGTACAAAAAAGAAGATGAAAAGACTACTGCTGAGACTTTACAGCATGCTTCTTTGTTTCTCTCTATGGGTTTGCAAAAAATGGAGCCTGGCTAAGGAACTAGCTTGAACTAACAGTAATAAAAATAAAATCTGCGAATTGCACCTAACCAAAATTTATTGTTTGCCAAAATTTGTTCCTTGTGTAACGTTGTATTATTAGCATTTCTGACAAACTATGAACATTACAATAATCTTGATCACATTCAAGTAGATGGGGAAGGGGAAAGAGAATAGTTACAATGAACAATTTTATATGCCATAATGATAGCGTATGCGCAAATTTCCTTTCTTGATAATTAAGGTGTTGACTTAAGTTTAAAGTGAATCTTACAAAACTTTTACTACTTGCAAAAGTCCCTTGTTTTTGTTCTACATGAGCCATAAAAATACAGTCTGGCAAACAATATTCCTTCGTCCTAACATTAATACCAATAGGATAATGGCTGTTTTCATTCCAAACCTATTTGATTTTAACCAAATTGTTAAAGCGCTAGTCCTGCTTTCCCCTTCCAAATCTTCGTTTAATTTTGATTACTGCTAGAATCACGACTTAAACGCACCAACCAACCAGTAATAATTAGAAGTTCATGTGAAGTAGGCAGCTTTTTCTCTCTTGTTTTTGCAATTATCCTAGCAATTAAAGTCGATAATGGTTTTGTAATTGTAACTGGCTACCTACACTTAAGTATAATTAAGGTTTTGTAGAGCAAATGAAAGGAATTAAAAGGTTAGTGTAACACGACAAGTTCCACAGGGGTTTTCAATACATTTCGGTGCATAATCTTTCTCCACTTTGTGAGAAAATAGCACAAATCCAGCCGTGAATACAATGAATTCACCGCTGGGATCAATTAAAACGCTGACATTTTTAATAAAAATAGATAAATAAGTATAGTTCCACTATATGTATCTTGCATGACAACGACGATGATGACAAAAATATGATTTTGCTACAAAACTTGATGGATAAATACAAAGAACAATTTCGTTAAATGATATTACCATTTCCATCAAGTGCAAATGCAAATCAAGATTGATAGTATCATATAGAATTATTTTTGCCCTTCTGGAAAATCAACGAATTCAACAATTGGTTTGTTACGTAAACGTTTCACGAATACAAATTCATAATACGAAAACAATATCGTAAAACACAGTAAATCACATAAAATATATTTTATGCGTTCCTCCCTTTTACGATTAAACGAACCGGTCGTTTACTCATCTCACCTAAACCAAAATACTGCGTGGAAAGAGGTTTAATGGTAAACAGATAAAAATTTAAATGCCTACAGGCAACTCCACACGTTTTAAAATAGTCACTGCTTTATTTTTTACAACTTTAGTTAATATTCTTTTCAACACTTTGATTTCCCTGTTTGAACTAGCCCGTATACCTATTTTCCACCCAATACGAAACTATGATGTTTTAATAACGGATTTAATCAATAAAATTTCGAATTTACTGTTGCAATTTTACGTAAAATCTTTTCCCATTCTGAATCCACATTTTAGCTGTCATTATAACCTTTTAAATATTTTAGAACGATTGTCACCCAAGTCAATAACCCGAAAGTTTTTTTGGGATAACACTTGCAAAAATGATTTCACTTTTCTAATTATTGACTATTACATATTACCGTCCACGTTTCCCCTTTCAGGGGAGTAATAATAACCACCGTGCCACCGCACAACGAATTCCACTAACTTGGCAAAATGTTTAATAATAAACGGGAGATATAGCACAGTTTGTAATTATTCAAAAGACTATTATTAATCTATTTAAAAGATTCCAACGATACCGTACAGGGATAGATTTTTTCAAAAAATATGTAGATTTAAATCTAAAGAATGGTTTTCTTAAAAAATAGTCCACTTTTTAAGGAATGCATGGCGTGAGGACACAGTTAAAAATACTTGCTTATTGTTTGCTAAAATTTGCTTTGTTTATAACGTTGTGTGTTGCCTGCATGGCCCCAAGGAAACAACTGACGATATAGCTACAGCGGTATCAATAACAAGTCAGCAACGCTGCTGCGCAACAAAAGCGCAACTTTGAAAAACAGATACTTTATCCGTGATAAACTATTGCGCTGATGAGGATGATGATGTCTACAAAAGTTTGTTATTTCATGTTGCACACATACATGTTTTCTTACTAACAATAAAAAGAGAACACTGTAAGCTTATTTAGCTTTGCCACATTTGTGCAACAATTTTTTTTACTATTCTTTTTCTTTCTTCACATTTATACCTGCAACAAACCTGCATTAGCTCAACTCATCATATCAAAGTATCGTTGTATCAGTTTCATAACAGTTACACACGTATCCAACTAACTCCTCCAAAAAATCCACGAAACAAAGCAACAAAAAACAAATTGCTAGAAGCGATCTTCTTCCCTACGATGGATGTATTGATGGTCGTAATGGAGAGAAGAGGCTCGCAAAACAGTTTTAAAACATACAATCTGTAAATTCATATTTTGGCACATCAAGAACGCAAACATTCACCATATAGTATTTGTGCGGCATATAGCATAGCTAAACAAGACTACTTTTAAATCCCTTAACCAAACATTACCTGTTTCTTTTCAGCCCCTTGCAAGTACGACTTTAGGGGCTCACGTTGTATGCTCAGTGTCAGTCAACAGCACTGAATACATACTAATTTCTTTCATCTCATCACTTTAATACTTGCAAGCAAATGTTCTTTTAAAATATGCACAAATCTGTTTTATAAATTCTAGGGGAAATTGAACTGCTGTTAAAATAGTTCTTGTTCTGCTTTTTCCCTTAAATTGCGATGGTGATAAATTGGAGTTTTATTTAAACTCTACTACACCCATATACCACCTGCAGCTTTCCGCCAATTCAAGCTTAAAGCTAAAAATAATGCAAAAGTTATTGAAATGTAAAAATGTTATAAAACTCAATAGGCAAAAAATAGCAACCCAAAGCAATGACATAGCTGATTTAGCAGCTCCGTATTGAAATTAATGTGACACGAATCCCAGATATAGTCAATGTCAGCCGTTAAAGAACAAAGAAAAAAAGCGTGCAATACTTCTTATTAACAAGGGTGTCATTGCTTAGTTATTTGCAGAGCAAATCGTTGAACCGAATCTTATAGTGCAATGTTACAGATGAACAGAGAAACATTTTAAAATTCTAATTTACTGTCCAATGATGGGCCAGCAGTAACAGGGGAATTAATACAGCTTGAGATTAACTAATTTTCTAATGCAAAATTTATTTGATGACGACGTTGATTGCAGTGAGTGATGAACTAAATCTTCTTTTAACAATGCAAGGACTACATACGCCACGCTTCCAAAGAAAAAAATGGTTGACAGCCCCCCAATCACTTTTTGGTTTATTGTTTCGCTCTTATCTTCACAGAAAATCCTTGAAAAAGGTAAACATTTGCATTACCTTTAGGAGAGCAATATTTATGATGTCTGATAGTAAAAAATCAAATAGCTTTTTATGACGATGATGATTAGTAAAAATAATGCATGAGTAATAACATTCGAAAGAGTGGTTGAGAAGACATAAAATTATCTTTGTTTCACCCTCACTGATTGGAAGTGACCAACCGACACATGAAACGAGCACTTCATTAGATAGAAAAACAGCAAACTGTTACCCCTGACTATTACAAGGGCATGGGTAAAGAAAAACAAGATTTAAATTCATTTTTGACACAGCCCTTCAGGTAGATGATGCTCTATTACTTTGCCACTAATGATTAAATACCTTGCCAGAGTAAAATGAGCAAAAAAGCAATAAAATCATACCAGGACAAATGTCATTCTCACAAACAACTGCTATCGTACTCTACCGTGCCGGTTTGGCGCTTTCCCAACTACTTACTTACAATCCCTGTGGAAGATGTTGAAAAATAGATTGTTAACCTATCCAAAAGTTTATTTTTGGGAGATTTTAATCAACAATAAATCTTGTGTTAATACTCAAAATAAACTGACGAGAATGAGGGCTTCGAGTTCTTTTTGGATTTACCAGTGCGTGTCCACGATCAAGAAACTGATGATTCAGAAAATTGGCAACGCCACAGTGAACACCAACAGTAGTGTTCCAGTTGTCAATATTAAACAAGACAAAGCTGCCAATTGTTTACAAAAATAAATTCAAACAAACTAGCATCGTGCTGAAAATATACAATTTAAAAAAATAATCTCCTCCTTTTAAAACAACCTAATATTCTGTCTGAATGCTTCATTGTATATTTTAAAAGTTTTATGCATGCTTAAAAATAAAAATTCAATTCATGTAGACTTTCATTTAAGCCATTGCAAAGATGATACACTTTTTTGCAAAAAATCCCTTAAAACTACGATAACTTTTTGCTTATTGTAGTATTTAGCATGGCTGGTGTCATTGAATCTGTTACATTTTCAACAAACATAGATGTGCAATATGTAGAGCTTGTCAAGAACCAAACTTTAAAAAATCCATCTCGGAGTTTCCATACTTGTTCAGGATTGCGTCCGCCATGAACTTATTTCAGTCTTGTTTGATATCAAATCTTTGTTAAGAAATAATGTTTTATAAAGCTGAACCAGGAACAATCAATGACTGATGTAAACTCCTCATTTGTTAAAAAATGAAAGAATTGAATGCAACTTTTAACAGAAACATCTTTTCTTAAACACTCAACCGTATCGTCAATATCTAATTTTGTTTTTTACGCAACTATTATTTAAAAACGAATGCAAATCGATAGAAAATGACCCAGATCTCATGTACTATCATTTCGTGACTAAATGAGTGTTGTAGCGATGATAATATACGGCAATGTAAGATGTGGAGCAAAAATGTTAAATTCTAAACTGTTGTGTTTGGATGACAGGGTCCGTGAGGTGAACAAATGTTGCGGATGCAAAATCATTATATCGTTTGACTAAACACCATAACATTATTGAAATAAATATATCGCAATTACAATGATATTATTCACAATGACGATATCTACTGACTGTGAAACATAAAATGGCAATAATGAACCCTACACGCTGGGAATTGTGTCGATCCGATAAAAAATTACAGCAAATAACGTCTATTTTATGCGAAATTACATTCACATTCACTTGTTTCATCAATCAACTAAAATTGTCATTTTCTTAGGACTATATATTGTTTACTCATCCCCACTAATTATTTAACATTGTAATATTTTTATTTTTAATATGAAATCATCCAAATCCCCTTCACACTGACTACAAACGGATGAGTAGTAGAAGGGAAGCAAGCAATTATTTTGTGTATTATGGGGATCACGGCAAGGTTCAAAATCGTTATTAAATGGAAATAGCGATGAAAGGCAAACATGATTCGTGAGAAAAATAAGATTCTCCAATCAACTGTACAATCGCCATATAATTTGCTGTAAAATCATGCAATTCCTTGTTGTCATATACATACAAATAATGTCTTTAATAAAAATCGCCAATTTTCATTTAGATTTTTTCGTTTTGGCTACAAAATACTTTTCAATATCATTCAGTTCCAAATGCTAATTTAGGATTTCTTCCCTATTTTACTAAAACAGAGGATTTGCTAGCATTACAACGAAACAGCTTGAAATGTAAGAATTTAACTTGTGTGTGGGAAGGCTTGATATTATAAAATATTGCCAGTGGTAGTAATAGTAGATATTCGTAAAGAAATAATACGCCATGAACGGATTATTAAAGACAGTTGCTATCTTTATTGGTTTTACTATCAACAAATAATTAATATTCCTGGTCAGGGATTTTGGTAAGTGATTAATTCTGGAACAGAAAAACAAGGATGCCTGACTTGAGACGGTGTATATAATTATTAAAAACAATGTAATCGTTTTTTGCAATGCTGTTGAGCAACCCGACTTCATTGATATTCCAAAAGGGTTGAGATTGAGATGCACGCATACACAAATGTGAGCGATACAAATTGTGTTACCATTGTTCAAAAAGAAATGATGAATTTTGCAAATATATCACTAACCATTTGTTTTTAATCAAATAATAACTTCAAGGCTCAACTCTTATGAATGCGTTTATAATTTCTAGTAAACAACTCCTACTTTGTCCGGATGTAAATTTATCGTCCTATGTGGGAAACACCTCAAAGTCATACAATACCTACTTGTCCATTATGCATTAATATTATTTTACCAATTATGAATTCGATACGCTTATTAAATATTTAGTAGAAAAGTTCATAAACAAATCATCCAAGGTTAAGGTAATCATTCTTGGCTAAAAAATCACACACATTTCCTGTGATCATAAGCGATACCCTTCACGATTTATATTTAGTCATCAGAGTTTCGACTAAAAACGCAATCCGAATTTGCAATTTTGAAGGACGTTCTCAAATTTAATTTGAATTTGAAGGGAGTCCTTCAAAATTTAAAAAACAACATTTGAAAATGTAAAATACAAAAAAAATATTTAATTTTAACGCTCTATGGTGGTAAAAAATCGACTACATATAATACTAATTTGAATTATTTCCGTACTTTGTACTTGAAATTAGTATAATGCAGTTGCATTCTCAAAAGTAGAACAACAATTATTAAATGTAGTCCGGATGTACATGGAGTAATGGATAGACATGTACTGTTGTTATTATGTCAGCAATAACGTGAATATTCGGTTTAATGGGAATTGTAATAAAAAGAAAAAGGTAAACAACTGGACACATATGGCATACAGCATGGAATATAAATGGGCTGAGAACCAGTTATATAATAATACCTACATACTGGTGATGACCCACTCCTTTAATTGTATAATTATGTGAGAGTTGCACTAATATGAACACATGAGCAGATATTATGCGGTGATGATAATCACAATGTGCTGCTGCAGCATCTTACAAGCCTATTGCGATTTCCGGTCTAGATTATTTTAAAAAATATTTCTTTATGAAAGACAAGTCAACTTACAGGCCAGTCACGGATCTCGATCGTGAACCAAAGATCACATCCACTTCGGTAACCGTAGGCGGTGGCGGAAGTGGTTCATCATTTATAAGAACTTCCATCTCTTCCGTCGGTGGGGGTGGCGGTGGTGGTGGCAACTCGTCAGGAGAAGGACTTCTGGTAATACCTATTCCCCCTGTTTGGCTTGATATAACCGGCTTGCTCGGTATTGGAGGTGGAGGCCCTGCGCCACTCGTTGTAGAAGCTGTTCCTCCTGTCCCATTGTTTAGTATGGCAGGAGGACGCACAGGCGCCCTAGGTAAAGGTGGTGGAGGCTTTGTATCTTTGCTCTCTTCGTGCACCTTAATATAAAATGATTACATTTTTATTATATTTTTTATAAATAATTTAATTTGGTAATACACTCGATTCCATCCATTAACACGTATAAGGTTTTTTTAAAATGAATCCCACCACATATCTTCCCATCGTACCTGTTGAGCAAGGTTCCTCAAATGTGGTTTCTTAGGTGGTCGCTCAGGCGGAGTAGGTGCAGGTTCTTGCGTGATTGTCGAAACGTTGTTGTTGCTTGCCACAGCACCTTGTGGCAACTTTGCTCCACTGCCGCCACTCCAACTTGGTGAAGATGGAGTGTTTGAATCTCTGTTCACCAGGTGGGGCAAATACTTCGACATGTAAGCTAGTCTTGCACTGTTAAGAAAACAAAGGTAAAAATTGTTAGCGTCTTTCGTATCAAATTATTAATCTTTGCATAAAATATTTGACCATAAAATTGCAACTATAGCAACTATAAAAATTCTACTGCTGTCATATAGCATTTTTATTGACTTTGATATTTTCGGTACATACTATACTAACATTAGTCCCCTCCTCGTGTGAAAAACACAGCACGTTTTTTACATTAATTAAACCTATAGTGTAATAATGAATACAGAGTTAATTTCTGTAGATTAAAGATAATGCTAATAATTAATAAACCCCTAAGTTAATTATGTTTGTATTGTATTTTAATGAATTGATAATATTTGAAAGGCGATCTTGTTCGTTATTCTTTGGCTATCGCTAAATCAGCAATAACAAATATTCATAATGGTTTTAGAAGAAAGATCTAAGATAAATCAGATTCTACATAACAATGAAAGTGAATGTTTAGCGGATGTGAACAAACTTGCGTGTCTCGGATTACTATTTGCTTGACTTTCTGTGAACTATTTAATAATTCTCATTTAAATAATAACACGCTGCCAAGCAAGAAATATATTAGTAAACTTTTTAATACTAACAAACGATTTGCATGCAGCTTAAATATTTACTTTCATCTTGTCATTGTCCGTAAATTAAACTATGAGGTAGTGTGTTTTCTTAAATTACACTGATATTTATATATCGGTGGATAGAAACTTTGATTATTTCTATTACCTCCAATAAAAACATGCACATAACATCATTTCACACCAATTGCACTTTATTGACGCTGAACAGCGCATTTTTTATTTAGATTTTGCTAAATTATGAGAAAAAAGTTGCTATTATGTTCTTAGTGAGTCCCATAATTAGTAGTCGGCAACCACATGCAAAAAATTGAATCCTTTTAATAATTAAGGAAAATATAACTATCCACTAACTAATCCTTTTCAAACTCTGGTTCAACCATTAAAATGTTTTTTGTAGCAATTTATCCAAAAACAATGAGTCCTTTCACTACTTACAACCATTAAGTACTCACACGGCTTTGTTTGATTTGCATTTTTTGAAGAACACTTTATTTTCGCTTTTTTAAACTAATTCTCGAAGGTATCTCCGGTTTAGCATTCACCATGATCATAGAGTGTCTTGCCGACTGTCTGAAACAGGGCGTTCTTATAACACAAAATATAGAAGATTAGCTTTGCAAAAAGAAAATTCGTAAATCTTTCATTTACAAAACTAAAAAGTAACTGGAAACGATGATCTAGAGATAACTATTTTAGTATATCAGGAAGTACACAATAGGCATTCAAAGGGTTGAAATAAAATCTAGCCATATTAAAAAAATCACGTCAATAACTGTTTTTGGTACACCTTCTTCCAGATTCTAAATAAGTTTTCTACAGAGATTTATCTTAATGCGAATACATTAGTTTTGTTTAATTTCCTGAATTAGCATTCATATTTCTGACATCAACAGAAATCCAAGCTATACCTGAATCAAGTTATCGTCCTCATCGCTTTGATAAAGAACAAATGATGAATTGCTGTTTTAAACAGTTTGCCAACTACAAAAAAAGTAGGTGGGATCTGTCAATAAATTGAGGTAACAAACAATAGCCCTAGTGTGCCCAACTAAGGAAGAATTGAACTTGAATTACTCCATAACACCTCCACCACTCGCAACACCATCGTCATTGCCACCCATTTCTTTTTTATGAAAGGGTAGAAGAATAAAAAGGTTTTGTTGAAAACAAAACAAATGAGTGGCGAAAATAGAAAACAATGATAAGGCAAAGGATTGGTTAAAAAAGCAGGATTATGAACTTGTTATGCATTAATATTGTTAAATGCTTGTATCAACTATTTTTTACTCTACTTGTATTTTCTGATTAAATTGAAACTTTACCTTAGATAAGGGCTTCGGTAATTCCCTTGATTTTGATATTGGTAATAAACAGAGTTAAATGTCAGCGACATTTTCTAAAACTGTAATTTTCCTTTGGCTCTTGGTAAAATAATTTGAAAAATGAAATCCCTTGAAGAATTTCCTCGTATTAACTTCCATGAATCAAGAAACACGAAGAGTATAATAATTATCCATTCGTTCCGTTGAGGAATAAAATTGCGAGAGATTTCGGACGGAGGAGGTTTGAAAATTGTCTGCTATTTACCGTAAAAACGTTTAACTTCTTACTGTGACCTAGCATTTAACACCATGCAAGAGTTTTTTTATAAGTAGAACAAATCTTTTAAGTTTTAGCAACTGCCAAAAACTTTACTTCCTCTTCTTCGCCCTTACAAGAAGAAACAGTTACGTATTTATTAAGTCAAAGTTGAATTCCACACTTTTCTTACAATGCACTACAAATCAGCAAGGAATTAAGAGCTGAACTTTAACATCAATCTCAGAGGATTGTTGTAAAATGCCAAAAACTTCTAATAGCTCTGCTCCTGCCAAAAAATACCTTGTTTTGATGCGCCAGCCAAAGCCAAGATACTTTGCACATTTAAAAAAATATAGATTCCCTGTCTTGCCCACTTTTACCAAGAAGGCATTAGAAAATTAGAAACACGAGAAAAAAATATCGCAAAGTGAGTTCTTTATATCACAAGTCACAAATTGTAAGTGTTCACGATATGATTCCAACGTCCGAATAAATAAAACCTCATGACAGCACACGTAATAATACCCCTGCTTCATAGGTAAGGTTGCAACGCATCTACCTTATATTCCTAGTGCAAAACGATTTATTGCCAGCTAGTGAGGAATCAGCCCAAACTTCAAAAGTTTATACTTTGATTTTATTTCAAAGACTGAAGTTAAGTCGAATGTGCAAAGTTTATTGCATTGATGAGAAGTCACATCGCTTAGTAAATTATAAACATCATTGAAGACGACGCTGTTGCAGCTGCTGAGACGAAGTTCTTATGTGAAAGTCTTTGCAAATTACCGTGGTAAAGGTTGTAGTTCACAGGTACGTACTTATGTGTACATGCAAATATGATGATTTCATTACACATCGTATGTTTAAATGATGATCACAAGCGTTCAAAACATTCATAAATAATACTAGACGACTTGGATTGTCAAAAACAAATTTTAAATATGGAATAATAAAGCACAGGTCATAAAATGTTCCCTGATGAATGATCCGCTCAGCTCATACATTCGGTTAACTGCGGTAAAAATAATTTACCAGTCTTATGAAGATATACTTTTTCAAAATATAAAAAACCGTCACGTCATCAACTTCTTTCAGGCAGTCGTTAACACAAAAATTGACACGAACGATACAATTTCCTTTTCTTCGTTTTAGTTTTCACGAAAATATTTTAATTCCTTCAACCAACACTTAAAAAGTTTGATACGGAACATTTGCACTATTTCGTGCTCACAGCTTGCAATTCGTATTTAAATTAACCATAACGCTGTAATTGGCAAAATATCAATAATCAGGGCTGAACTTACATCGGTAAAATAAGTAAACCTGGGAGGAGATGTTAACAAAAGCGATATTTTCTCTTTTACTTCACAACTTGGAGATATTTACACTCACGACAATCATATCGTTAAATTTGTTGAAAT
This sequence comes from Lepidocyrtus fimetarius, assembly GCA_036507315.1. Classification (NCBI taxonomy): domain Eukaryota; kingdom Metazoa; phylum Arthropoda; class Collembola; order Entomobryomorpha; family Entomobryidae; genus Lepidocyrtus; species Lepidocyrtus fimetarius. The sequence goes on along the minus strand of JAANSO010000017.1, from coordinate 105,920 downwards.
AACGTGATGTACAAGTAATTCATAAACGTTTCTTACAGTCACAATGATAGATGAAATGATAAAAACTTTACGACAGCCAACAACCCGGAGAAGTGACGCACGCCTTCCTCCCTATAACGATGCAACATGCTAAATCATAACTTTTTGCAATGTTAGGCACTGCTACGGTATTTAATATTTTTATATTCTGACAACGACGGAGCCTCCAACGAGTGGAGAAATCTTTTTAATACTGACACACGGGTTGCAGCTGTGAGCTCGGCAACAAAATTTTAGGTTGCCCTAACATTATAATATGTATTTCATCATTTGCTTTGGCAAATACAGGTCTTTATCCATCCATTTCCTGTCTTTCATGACACTGATCTTGGGCTACATATTTTCTTTTATCCATCTGCTCCAATCCCCACAACCACTACCACAATGAACATTCGATAAGTAACGTAATCACGTAGAGTTTAAATGGAAGCTGTTGAATTTCAAAACAGAAACTAGTCCATATGTTCAGCCTGGTTTTGCTTACCCCAACCAATCTGTTGTCCTTTTAACTGGAGAGAGAAATGAGAGGAAAGCCTTACGTATAAAAAGAATAGCTGTTCAAGGCTTTTTAAATTCCTCTTTTCTTTGAAATCGAGTAAAAAATCCTACATATGAATTACCTGAAGAATGTAAATCCTAATCATTTTTATAAAAATTGAAGGAAATGGGCTCGTGTAGAGGATAAGAGAGGAAACCTTTCACATCTGCTCAACAGGGATATGCACGAGTCACTCGCACTGCAGATGGACACTCGCCCGTCCTTCTCCCGACATAATTATCACGATGGTGATAGGAAGAGGCACATACTTGAAATTTTATTAGAACATTTGAATTTGTAGCAAGTAGAACATGAGTCCATGAATTTTAGAAATAAGGAGCGTGTCGTCCTCCCCACAGTAACTTAAGTTGAAATAGATATTTTTTACCTTTTGCCATTAATATTTTACGGCTCTTATTCAGAAAATAAAAATCTTGTCACGAATAAAAGAATTGTTTCTTTGTTACTCTTGTAGATGCGAAGATACTTGTGTTGATTCTTCAAAATCTTAACAATAAAAAAGGGAGAAAAGCAAAAATAATGTCTAATTATACACAACTACACACCTTTTTCCGCCAATTTAACTCATTTTACATCTGCTCTTGAAACGTTACCTTCGTCGAGCTCTTTACGCTCAATTCAAATATTGAAAAATAATTTACTTTAGTCCAATTCACATTTTAATACTACTCTATTCCGTCACACTGTATTGTTCATAAACTCTGTTCTTGATCTAGTAGGAAGGCATTTCAGAAAAAGAATGCGCAGTTATTATTGGTTTATTGGACTTCTACTTGGGCACAAAGGGAATCATAACGAGATGGGATGGATTTGGAAGATCTTTGATACTCCTCTCACATTTATTCATCACTTTATTATATTGAAGTGCTAACTGAGTATAAAGAAGTTTAGAAAAAATGTTTAAATAGCATTCTACAATCACGTTATTGGTAGCGGTACCGTCCTTTCAATATTTTTTTCGAGCAATAACAATGACATTACTATATCTTATGTGTAATAATGGACAGCCAGCATTTCTCCTTTTTTTATAAAACGGATTTACAAACATTTACCCAACAGTAAATTGTATACGCAATGGTTGAACGTTTTTACCTATCATCTTTCAACATTTTATCAATCCAAAGAAGAAATGAAGTTTTTATTCTTTAGAGAATGGAATTTGAAGGCTCTGTCACTACTGCTGTGAGAGGAATTCAAGGGCACCAGTGAACAATCTTAAACAGTTAATCTTGGAAACCAAAAATGCAATTTACAATAACTTATGAACATTTATATTATTTCATACACATACCAATCCATTTCATATAACTAAAGTAAGGGAAGTTCTTTATAATTAGGAACCTTACAAAATGCCAATATTAATAGCGGGATAAAGAAATGGTTTACATTGTTTGACCTATAATTTTTTGAGAAACGAAATGGATTGTGTTAGTCATCCGGCATGGGGCCGGCAATAACTATTATTTTATTAAAAGAATTTGATCCATATTGATTACTTAACAAGGCACAGGCATACTAAAAGATTTAACAATGAACCTACGACAAGCTCTCACTTTTTCCGATTGATCTCATTCAAAAATGGAAGGAGTGCAGTGTGAGACATTGACAGAGTCCCTCTTTGATGTTCGATTGATATTTGATTGTAAATCGAAGGTAATCACTTTCTCATTTCAACTTGGCTTAATCGAAATTTAACTGACGGACAGGAGGGAAGTGTGGTCATGACTTAAAAGATTCGCAGACCCCCATTTACCACCGAACAAAGATAATAAATTGAAGTTTGAACGAAGAACGTTAAATACACAAAAGGATAATGAAGTTTGTAGCTTTATTTTCAAAACGAATGTTAAGTTGATGTACTTATGCAAACCAATATACTTAAACCTCTTAATTTCTTCTATTCAAAGAATTCCATTTCCCACATGCCGGAAATTTATTTGACGTGATCAGAAACAGAGTACGATATTCAGCTCACTTCACAATTCCGCTATTCAAACTTCAATCCAACATTGACAAGGTCATGACAAATCTGTGACATTTCGCAATGTTTTCAATAGCAAAGAGTCCAACTTGGATTCTATGACTTTGAGCTTGATACAAGAAAAAACAAAATGGCACTACTACAGAAAACATGATTGGAACGGTGCAAAAAGTGATTGTGTGGGATTTCGCAACCACGTTTAAAAAATGAAGAAAAAACAATCGAAACATATTCACTTAAGCTTCAACACTGCATTTTATAACAAGAATTTGCTTTCTAAAATTAAATAATTAATTATGCCATCATCGCATTTTATATCTAAAGACGTTTTTAGTTCCATTGTAAAATCCTCTTACGGCAACCGGTTCATCAAGATTTAATTTTACGATATCGGTTCATTAGACGAAGCGGTGCTGGTGTCTTTGATAGTGAACTTTAAATTACAGAGAAAAGCCATGATGATGCCGGCACCCTTGAGAGGAGTCAAACAATGCAATTTGGAAACGGGAATGAAAGTGAATCATCATTTCCGATTTGCCATTTTTATTCGTTCGTGAAGTTTGCATTTGTATTTATTATTGCTGTTCCGTTATTCTTTTGTTGCTCGTCTCATCTTTCCTGCTCAAATACACGTATGCTACATCAACTTCATTTAATTTCAAGTGAAAACCCTACATAACCTTCATTACATTCATTTTAAACTTTTGCATGCATATATGTTTGAAGCCCTTTTTTATACAATCTCCATTTTCTGATCCGTGATTTACCGAAATCTTGCAAAGACAATAAATTCTCCAAAATTTATATATATAAGGTCATTAAATAGTTCGTATCTTGTTAAACAACCGAAAAATCAGCTTTGGTGTCCCGTTAATTTCATATTACATTTTGTTCGAACAAAAGAATTTTTCTTGTAAAAAAGCCTATGATTTGATTAAGAATTAGACAAATCGCTAATCAAGTACAAAGGTTAATGCAGGAAATCATTCGATAGAAAAAATCACGAAGCTATATACTGGCAAATCTTGAGAGAGAAACACTATTATAATAATAGATCCGTCACGACTCACCGAAGACGATTCGGATTAAAAACTAAAGATTATTTATTATTATAAAAGGCCATGCTGCAAAGAACGATCGATTCCCAACACTTGGTTGGTGGTAGCTTGGTTTACAAGCAAAAGTTTCCGTTAGAAAAAGAACATTCCTATTTATACGAAAACGTCATATATCCACTTAAAATTACAAAAATGTTTTCGTCTTTTGCTACTGAAAATTCTTGAATCCGCTGGTAAATGGTATTTTTTAATATATTTTTAAAGATTTTTTTTTGCCAGCGTGCATATTGTCAGTTTTTTATTACGTGATGGGCACTAACAACGATGCACAAGAATGGAAAGATTGGTTGTATTCAGAACTAGATGAACTCAGCAGCAAAATCATAAAAGAATGATTTAAACTCGTTACTAAATTGTACTAAAAACCATAAGTCTGAAAATGTTTTTAAAAGAATTTCATATGAGAGGATGTCATGCGATACAATATTATGTTTCGACTCCTGAAGCTCTGAGAAAAAACGTCCATTACATCATCATCATTACATCTGTCATTACTGGGGACAAACGAAATCCAGTTTTGCTTCTTTTACTACTACTTGAAGAAAAAATCTGCTCAAGAATCATGTAATGGAGGATGATAGTTGTAGTTAGCGGTGATGATCTTATGAAGAGAGGATTTTTCTAGCTTGAAAATAGCAAAAAAGGGCTTCCCTTATAGTATACATGCACATAGCACTTTCCTCGACATTTTTCTGTATGTTGAATCTGATCTCGAAAGTGGATCCGCGGAATTTTGTACCTTATTAAATAGAATTTTCAAAATGAAATTGCTACTGTGATGAAATGAGAAACCGGACCTTTTCTCAGGTTTATTTTAGTCTGCAAGTTTAAAAAATACGAATAGTTGGTAATTGTTACTGTCTAGGGGAAGGGGAGAGAAGAGTTTATGGAGTAGAAAAGAAAATTATTGCGCAATTTTTGCAATTCGATTTGAATATAATTTCATAATTTTTTACTGAATTATTCTAAATCATAAATTTACTAAATGTAAACTGTGCGGTTGGTGGTAAGAAGATGAAGAATGGCGCTGCGCAAATAATTTTGTAGTCACAGTTTTCTCCTTTTTTCGATTTCGTTCTTTCTCTTCTCACTTACATTTTGCATAACTTGTTCAAAACACATGTATTAATAATAACTGCTGCATATAGTAAAGCAAGCAAACATATTATATCATCATTACCTAGAAGAAAAATAAAACTGGCTGGGTAACAATTACATACAGAGCAGTAACAATGCCAAGGAGAAAGAGATTTCCTCACGCAAGACATTTTCCTCTTTGGATGTTGTTATAAAAGCGGAGACGAGACCAGAGTGAGATAGCATACCTAATGTGGAGGGTAACGACTTTTCCCCCGAAAGCTAAGAATTTCTGTTGTTGCTCCGGCTACCACCATCGTCATCCCATCAAACAACAAAATATTATGAGAGAACTACACAACCAGTAAAATATAATCATCGTCAATGCCAATGTCAGTTAGGAGGAGATACCAAAAGACTACGAAGCTGCAACTGTCACTTTGCCCTATCTAATATGCACACACATATCGTATTATATTCCAAAATTATTCAATAACAAAAATTGAAGAAATCAAGGAGAAGGAAACAGATGGGAGAAACCTATCCTAAATTCAAAGTCCTATATGGGAAAGGTATGCAAAAATTAAAATCTCAGTTTTTATCGCATAAATATTATGAGTTCGTGATTTTTAATGCCTACATACTTAAAACTTTTGTTGTATCTATCACACAAACGAAGCCTTTGTTGGTGAAGACTGCATTCTTTTGGGGAGGGAGATAGAAAAATATTGTGTACCCGTCTCTTCTTCTTGTCGAAACAAAAAACTCATTCAAAGTTGATTTCATTCATCTTCCTCTCCATAATACTCAAAAGTTGGCTGGTATTTTGCAGTTAAATGGTTTATTATGTCTAATCAGGTTTTTATTCTGTTGTAATCATGTTCACCTCAAGAAACACAGAGATTCCTTCGTTTGTATCATTCCCTTCAAGCAATAAGTACCAATAATAAATGAAGAAAAACGAAATAAGAAGGAAGCCCATGTAATGCGGTAATAATCTTATCATCCGGACAAGTTGCAAAAATACATGTAGTGATTAATACCTTAAGAGAAGGTGGACCGACAGACCGTTGTTCTCTGCCAGAAATGCCAGTGAGGCGCATGCATGAATTTGATTATATGGCTGCGTCATTCACTCACTCTTGTCCTGATTACTTTTTCATCCAATAACATGGCAAAAAGCTTAAATGACGGTTAAAAAGTAGATTTCACATTTATGTTCCTGTCAACAAGTGACTCATTACTACACTCGAGGAAAGTCCTTGCCTGTTATTAGAATTTTTCATTGCCATTATTACAACTCTACTATGGTTTCACTTCTTTCCATTACATAGTCTAATTATTTTCCTCGCAAAAAAGCGGTATTTCTCTCATTTGATTTCAGCAGCAACGTAAAATTATGATGCAGTAATTATATCTTTAAAAACTTAACGAAATTTTTGCAGCTGCTGTTGTTGTTGCTGGTACAGACAGAAGGTTCATATTAGCTATTATATACGGCCCTTGGTGCTCTCAATACATTAAATCATTTTTCTACAAGTGCTCCACCTTCTTATTTCCATAAATCATATTTCCTCAATTGTATACTTGTATCGTGTCAAGATTGTTGCAATTTCATACATCAAAATATAATAAATGCTTACGAATCCACTATTCACTACATAAGATAAAAAATCAGTTATTACCTTTCTGATCCTTGGAATATATCAGCAGTAGATTCTCCTTCTGGAGTAGAGGAAGAATTGGGTGCTGTTGTTAGCTTGCCTTCGGATTTTTCCACCTGAAAATACACAACCAACAGATATTTACTAATCATGTTTTATAAAGAGTACGCCCACTTTACCTGTTTCTCAACGATTTGAAATGTCAAGCAACTAACCATTCGCATTATTTCACTTTGATTTGATATGTCTAAAAATCTTGCCTTGATGCACAATAAAAAACTGAACTGAATACAAAACAGAAAACAAACTTGAATTGCAATAAAAATCGAGAAAAATTTCGCTTAGTATGCAACAGCTTAAAACCCTGATTTGTCGTCATCTCCTTATCATATTATAAAATAATATTCCATACAAATAATGGTCAAATCTTCGACAACGGTTGTAAATGTAATGTAATCCTATTATTTTTTTGCTATTCGTAATATTTTTTGTTATTTTTGCATTAACCTAAAGCGTAATCGATACAAGGCAAAGGAAAAAGACAAGCAAACGGTCAGAACCACATTCACTATGGGGCTACAAAGCAATGATAATTGTGCTTCCTTCTGACGTTTCTAACTTCAACATTCTTCCTCCATTGTAATGTTCATTATTTTGTTAGTTTAATTCAGATTGACACGAAGATGAAAAAAACATTAAGACATTCCATTGCGTTTTTGTAAGCATAACATTATCATTGTCCTTTGTTGTTGAGACAAGTTTAACAGAAGGAAAGAGTCTGCAGTTCAACCCTCTCTCAACCACTCCTGTGCTTATGCGCATGCCAGTCTGTGACTGCCTCCTTCTTCCTTATTCAATATCATCGCTATATCTGTATTAGCTATCATATTGCTACGTTTTTTGAAGTTTCCAAAGTCTAAAGAGACAGTGAACGAGACGTTTTATCGAAGAGGGGTACAATAACCTTGAACCAAGGACGTTTTTCACCCTCTCATTCAACTTTATGAACAAAGTCAGAAAAATTTGTGCGGTCTATAAGCACTTTGTAGGTTCCAGGCACACATTTTTGTACAATTTAGAAATAGTGTTCAACCCATTTAGGACAAACATCGAGTAAACCTTTACGCAAAGGATAAAAAACAGGTTAGATTTGTCAAATTCTTTTTGAAAAATCATAATCTGTTCCTTTAAAAAGGTAGCATTTGAAACAATATTTTTATCCCTTGTTTCCACTAATCCATTTTCTAGATTAGGTTTAAGGTATCCCAAAAATTCACTCAATTTCCTTGAAATGCTTTAAAAAACATTCAGGATTAAGCTACAGCTTAAGATAAAAGGTACAATATAGACCGAGATGAGGGTGCCAAGTCAATGGTATTAAAAATCTAATATAGGATGAGTTGTCAAATATTTTCCCTTAAAAAGTTTAGATTTTAAGGTATGCCGAACTGAATAATATGATGTTCAGGTTATATTGAGGCAATATAATAAGCACAGGTATTCTTATACAATTTGAGCTCCAATTGGGTTATAGTTTAACAATATAAAAGTCGTCGATGGTGAAGGATAATTCAAAGAAAGATTATCCTTAAAATCAAAAATGGTTACACTACTCATCAAAAGCTTAACTTTTCAAGCTCATAAATCTTTTACCTGGTATAACTCTAAGAATAAGGTACTGGACGTATAAAAAATGAATCTGTGTATACCTACGCATTTAGCATTGCGTTCTCTATTGTGCCTTGAAGCCTTTCTTCTCTCTGAATAATCAAATCATATTGGATGAAAAGACATGGAGAAAAATGATTTCTTCTAATGTGCACATAGACGCTTGAGTTTTTGGTTTTTACAAAGTTTAAAGCAATGTTTAAAAAATATACCTATGCACATTTATAAGAACTTTTATCCTCAAAGGTGGAGTAGACGAGTGGTGTTTCAATAGATAAATATATATTGGAATATACAAATTCGTTCTTTCTTTTCTCCTAAACCGAAAAAGCTCTTAAGCAGTTGTTTCTTTTACACCTGAGAGTTGTATACCTGATTTTAATTTACCTTGTCGACACCATTTACTCCTATCACTTATCTATATTATGTTCGTTTTCCATAACAGCCAAACATTTACATTTACGGCTATAACAAGTTGAATCAACAAAATTTTAATTCTTGTCCTATTGAAGAAGGTATATGGTGAGTGGAGGTTATGATTGTGAGGAAGTGATATGACCAAAAAGAAGAGGCCTAAGGAACTGTGATAAAAGGTGAATACTACAAGAAAATTCATAGTCTTGTTTTTTATTCTAACAATTCCTCGAAGAAACCTTTCTTGGTTAAACGTGTATCAATTTATTTGTCAAAACAGGAGGAGGACAATCCTCTCGGGATATACTTCAATCTGGTTTCTCACCTTTACTTTTGCTGATGATGAAAATGTTGTAAGAAAACTATTGAATAGGGATGATCAAAGTTAAACATTTACAACAATGCATAGGTATTATGTTACTTTTCCCTGTTTCATCACAACCAACATCATCCCCGTTCTTTTCTAAATGAACCCAGGGCTCTTTATCCATTATTATCATCGCTTTTATCAGTTCGTTATGTCCGTCGTTTCAGTTAATGCTTACATTGCTACTACACTACCCTTCATCTTTCAATCCCTTCTCTTTTCCAACGCAACAACAGTCAAAAAAGAATCCTTTTGTTTGAAAGAATTCCTTCTGGAAGTGAGCATTCTCATTTCAGAGAGAATATCTACTTATAAACCTCAATTGAACAACTTTAAAAAGGTACTTAGGTTTTATAACAAATTATATCTAGAAAAATTTTGGCTTTATCCAAGTTCATGATACTGACATTTCTCACAGCAAGTCAAAGTAGATGATGATGATTATGCAGCATCCATTAATTTTACCCCTTCACAAATTCAAATGTTTAATGTTAGCTAGTTTAACATTTTCAACAAACCTGCATTTTACTAAATAATAATCTCGAATTTTATCGACGTCTCCATTTACACATCTCTGAACATTCAAACATTCACATTTTAAAAAATATATTTCAGCTATTTTAAAACATCAAGGATTCTCTGTCTCATTTCTCAAAAAGCTGTATAAAATTGACTATGTTTACAATGTTGAGATGTGAACAAAGGCTAAATGAATTTTTACTTGCTTGTCTGGAATCGAATAAATTTATTATTTATGACATTCAATCCAAATTCCAATGGTCCATTAACTTTATTATACACTAAACAATAAAACGGTTCTTTGGTCGGCCCTTTGACCTGATTTTATATCGCTTCATCTAAAATTAAAAAATCTCTTTCACTTTGTTATTAAAAAGCAACTCGTAAATTCGAATCGTAATGCTGACACTAACTCTTGATTCTTATATGCAAATATTGTGATTACTGCTAAACCTTTTAGAAGTGTAATAATAGTATATACATAATTGTTTCTTCATTTATTGCAAAAAATAATTCTCACCTGCAAAAAGGGATCTTCCGGTAGTCCAGCAGTCAAAATAGAAGACTGCAAAGGTTTCGGCAAACTGCTATGGCTGACGGCACCATGAACAAATTGTTGGTGTTGTTGAGACTGACTAGATACTTTGCAATGTGATGCATTGCTACTTCTTGATGATGACGAGGATGAAGATGACACTCCGCTACTTGAAGTGCTTTTCGATCGATATCCTCTCAATCCAGTCAAAGAAGGAGAAGTAGACAAAGTACTATTACCAGAGCTACTGCCGGAGCTACTAACCGTTTCTCTTCTGCTGACGCCTTCAGAGAGATTGCCACCTTGACCAGGCAAGTGTTGATCTACATAAGTGCCTGCGTGTTCCTTAGGAAGAGACAACATCAACCGATTCGATTTTCCAGGAAAACATAAATCCTTTTCTAAAGAAAGCCCATCTGGTTGACTGGAGTTTCCATCTGATGAAGAAACGGAGGAAGCTGAAGACGTATTGGCACACTTCCCCTTATGTCTCTCATAATATGAGAGCAACGCTTTCTTTTGAATTGCTTTTAATGTCATATCCGCCACTTTATGCTTTTTATCTGGGTCTAAATAACTGTACGTGTTGTTAACATTGTTACTGTTGGACTCGCCAGCCACTTTGTTAACTGTTGAGGTGGACAAGGATTGCATAAAGCCACGAGGCGATGACATGGTGTTAGATTTATTCCCTTGTGCCCAATCATTCTGCACTTGGGATTGGTTGTGTGATTCCTCTGGGTATAAATTCGTGGGTGAGTTGGGGAGGTTGTTTAAGGATGAGCTTTTCATAAATGAGGAAGCCAAAAAGGCCAAATGCTCATTACTGTGATGATTTTGATTGGGATGTCCCATTTTTGGAGAGGAAGTGCCACTAGTAGAAGGGGAAGTACCACTCTGCTGCTGTTGTTGATGGGATTGCTGTTCCAATTCCAAAATTCGTTCAGCAACAGAGGGAGGTTTACTTGTGTCGATGACGGGAGAGGAAAGTGAGTGTGAGAGAGACTTGGCACCTTTCAAATTCTTTGCGTTCACCGTGTCAGTGTTCAGGCTTTGAAGAAGTTTCGCCATTTTCTCCGGCGTACTTGTGGCCGAAGAACTACTTCCACTGTGATTGCTGCTACTACTACTTCCTTGAGATGAATTAGACTTATCTACAGATAACGTATTTGGTCTCGTGTACGTATTTAAAGGGAACTTTTTTAGATTTGGTTGATTACTATTACAATTATTACTAATATTGTTACTAATACTATTGTTGTGTTTGTTGTTTGTAGAATGAGGATCCCCAATCTCACTAATTCCTGACTGCCATTTACCGAGGGGAGAAGAACCGTTTTGGTACTCCAACTGACTTCGAAGGTTGGAGATACCATTTGGAGAGTTTGATTCAGCCGTGGCTGAATGTTGCTTTTGTGGGGTTGAAAGTCGTGAGGAATGAACAATCCCTGTAGGGTCACCCCATCCCTTATCACCTTTTCTGACACTATTAATACTATGGGTGCTTTGCTTCATACTACTAGTCAAACCCGTGTTGGCACCAGAATGCATATTTCCACCAACACCGCTTGCTAAACTAATGTCACTCGTTGAACCATGCCATTTTAATGTCTCAGTCCCTGAACTATTACTGGAGCTATTTGTAACTACAGTTGTCACACTTTCACGACCACTAACTGCTGCCGTGCCCAACTGCCCTCCTACAAGGCCAAACAAAGGATCATTTGGATCACATACGCTATTCCCAGTACCATTTGGATTATTACCACTTTTATCATCTGTCCAAAACTGTTGATTATTTTCAGATTCCCTTCTTAACTGATCCAAGAATGGAGTCCCACTTGATATGTAGGAAGAAGAGTCAGATGAAATATAGCTGTGATATCCTTCTGACTGAGGATACTGCGCTATCAGTTCTTCATATTTTTTGGTGTACAGCTCGAGATCTTCTTGCGTAAGGGGCTTACTTACTGTGTTTTCCTTTTCTGGGATGATTCTTTCTGGGGAAGTGATCATATAGTCTTTGTCACTCATTCCCCCACTCACATTCCCACCGTGCGGTTGCTGACCTGGGTGATAGTAGGAGTGTAAATTGGGATGATGAGGGGGGTAACCAGTCATTCCATGACCATTCTGTTGACTACACATTAGGTCTCTGTATAGAAGGGGTGGAGGAACTATTGCACCCTCATTAGTCTTTCCTAAGCCACCATGGGGATGGTGAAGAAGTTGATTTCCACTTTGATGGGAAAATTGCTGGGAGTCTTTATGACTTGAATAGGCTTCTGGAGGGATGCGTTCACATTTCTCCATAACAGTTTTCAACTGCTGCGTATACGAGTGATTCACTCTTTTCATATACGGTCTAGCATATGAAGGGGTTTTCTCTTTGGGGTAATCAGTTTGTTCAGTCCAGGACTTACTTCTAGTACTTCCAGAGCCTGGCACTAATTTAACCGGATGTGATTCACCTGCTGGATCTATCTGTTGAGCAGATGAAACAGGAATAGGCCATGAAGGATACTTCTCATGTCCAGGTCCGTATCTGATCTGCTTTAAACTTGAAGGGTCTCGTGCAGGTGCAGAATTATTATTATTTAAAATACTTTGTACATCTACACTGTTCCAATTTCCTCCAATATTATTAGGAGTTCCTTGTCCTACTGAATCATTACTTGAAGACATGGCTCCACTATTACTATTACTGCTATTATTTGTACTACCAGTTGTGTTCCTACAATTATTGCCGTCAACAACACTATGATTTTCTGAAAGACTGCACTGATACTGAGTCTCCGTAAATCCAGCGTTGTTTTGAAGATTAGGGGTAGAAGGGTAGCGACCTGGCTCTGCGAACGTGTTATCATTAGTGGACTTCAACTGTTGCAACTGAACCACAGAAGAAGATAAGGATTGCTGATTATAAAGATTTTGGTGTGGCGAATTATGAGAATTCGTTTTTGGATAATTTTTCCCTAAATCATTAACTTGTTGATGGCTTGATGAGACAGTAGGCAAGTGAGGGATTGAACCTTGTTGAATAGAGCGCGCGTGAAGTTGTTTATTGTTGCCGGTGCTTCCCAAATTTGGAGTGGAACGAGCAGGGGATAATGTAGGAACGGGTATTGTCTGATAAATGGAGTGCTGTTGGTGCAATTGTGCTTCTGACCCTGTATGAACGGTTGTTCCTGTTGTGGAGGAAGAGGAGGAGGATAATTGTTTGTCATCAACAATATTTGGCTCACCGAAACAGTTTTTCGTTTGCACTTGATGTTCCTGTAATACTGCATTTCTTACACTGGGAGTGGACTTGGCAGTGATTTGGTGGTAATGGTGATACGCTTGTGATATGTGATGAGGACTACTCACAATTGGTTGGACATTCTGGTATTGAAAATTAGTATGGTAGCCTGCGAAGGCATCCCTAGTTGATGAAGAGCTACTGCTCGAATGATGATTACGGGGCAAAGTTGAGTAAACTGAAGCTTGCTGAATTGCAGCAGAAAAGCCACCAGGGACAGGAGCGTTTGAATGACTTTGAAATATTTGCGAAGTCGGTCTACAACCATAAATATTCTGATATTGCTGTAAAGTTTGCGTTGTTTGGCCAGAATTGTTTCCCCCGTTTAATCCCAACGACGAGCTGCATTTCTCCGTTGTCCAAACAGTTAATCTGGAAAATTAAAGACAAATATTGTATTCCAATTTGTATAGAAAACATTTTTTCCACAGCATTGGTAAGGACAACGTGACATTCGGTATGAGTATGAATGCTTGAAAAATACATTAACATTTACAATACAAAATAACCAGCGCCATAAAATCACCAACAGGTGAACTAATACGGGTATATGTATTTAGTTAAAACGAAATGTCTATTGTGCAGGAAATAAAAATAATAAAATATTTGAAACTTGATCCGACATATGCTTTTTATATGATTCCATAAAAACTGATGAAACCTTTTAAAAGCCAAACTAGACGTTAAAAGAAGCCAATGGGTATTGCATTTATATACATTCAACATTGCATGTTGTACAACACGCTTTGTTTCATTCAGAATTTATGGAACTTTTTTCTCATCTGCTTGCCTTCCCATGAAGCTATTAAAGTTATCCAGTGATTGTCGCTTCTCCCGTTACAGAAACATCCGCCTTTCTATCTTAGCATCCATTATTATCATCATCAAATTACAATAATTTCTCTACCAAACTCGTGTGTAAACTTGAAACAAAAAAAGAATTCTGTATAATATGACGCTATTCAAACTGACAACGCTTTTGACTATGACACATTGTTTTTCAGAATGCATTGTCTGTTTTTTTATGTGCGCGAGTATGATTTCAATAATAAAATGTTTCTTTTCACAAAGTCTAGTCAGGTATGGAGAGTGTAATCATGACTCATTCGTATTTGCTTTAAATGTCCTACAATTCCACGGAAGGATGGAGTTGTGAGTGGGGGAGTGTGATTTCATACTTTAAAATAAAATTTCTATAAAATTCAGTGATGATGATTTTGAAGTAAAAGAAGAGTTAGGGACAACAGATAAATTAGAATGTAAATGTCGACCAATAGTCACCCAAAACATTAATTTATAAGCTAAATCGGTTGTGAATCTGACACGTATTTTAGCAAGTTTCACTATTTTGCAGACACGTTAAATATTCCTAATTTTGATCCTGGCAATAAAATCTTTAAAGCTTGATTTTTTCCAAACAAAAATGTTGGCAGGAACTGACCTTTGTATCTGTGATGAAATCGTACAAATTTTCTATTGACCATCTAATTTAATATTCTTGCATGGCTACATTTCAATTTTTGAAAAAATTGGCCATGCAAAGCTGAAACATAGTTTTAAAAAACTCCACCGTAGCACCACATCAACACCGCACTGTTACACTTGTTAACTGTAACATGGAAAATAAAGGATTGAACTCTGCGTCTTCCCAAATCTGTTATTAAATTTGCATGAAAAATGAGCACTCTCACGTACCAATGCGCATGATTGTAGGATATTTTTTGTAAATTTACAAACACCGCAAACTCATGTAACGATCATAAAAATTGACAATATGACAGCCATCAATATTGATTTTGAAAACATGACATGAACAAGGATGATGGGAAAACACTGTGGAGGAGACTTACGATCATATCATTAACTCATATTATAATCTGATGAAAGGAAATCAATAAAATACATCTATGCTTGCATCAACCACAAACTAAATTATCTTCTTCACCGTCGCAAATTCGCAAAAAAGCATAACCACGAACAACACTTGAGAAATAAATTACAGGAGATGCCGAACGAGGTGAATCAAATGGCATCCGAATATCACACAAACGTTGACCAATAATATTGTAATTGTTTTACGGTTCCATTGAAAATTTTTAGAACAAATTTTTATCATTTTATCCAAACCTTATATGTACTACAGTATAACGTCAATGAACTATTGCAATAATGTTTTCTTTCCGCAATCCTAACCTCATGTGAGACTATAATTCTCTATCCATAAAACCAACATAAATCTGCCTATTAAATTCATCCTCACGAATTCACTATTTTTTATTCCTTAATTCATATTTTTCCACTCCGGTTTATTCCTTTCGATACTTTTATCCACCCTTTTTAAAAAACAAATCAAACTCGAACAAGTCATTTGACAGTCACGATAAAACAAACAGCATTCAACTATTATTATTATTACTGCAAAGTTAATTTCTTAAGAGCGAAGGAGTCAAGACTATGAGTCAGGCACTCGAGTGCAGTTTCGCGTTGGTGTTCATTTTAACTGTTAAGACGAGAGAGCTCTTTGTATCGTTACAGCAGACTCCTCCGCCAAACTTTGGTCCACTCACTTTTCTTTCTCTATTTTAATATGAAACTACGAAGAACATTTGAAACACAACACGAGCTCGTTTCTGCCAAAGTTTACTTTTCCTTGCAAATTTACATAGGCCAACTAACTCAAATAGGCTTATCCTTCACATTTTCCCGTCTTCTTATAACATGCCAACATCGTCATCATCTTCCATCGCATTTCTTTCGCGAATAAGAAGAAGCCAACAAAGAAAAGATAATATGTGAAAACCCTAGCAAGTCCATTTTTTTCGCTTATTACTTGCAAGTTGCATATCAGCCATAAACTATTGCTAAAATAATACACTGGGAATAATACCAGACAAAGTCGTCTTTTGCTCCTGCTGCTCCCCCATTTCACATTTCAACATCGGCACAATCATTCTCACGTACCAATCATCATAATAACACCAGCACCACTACTGTAGTTGTTGCCATTGTAAAACGAAAAAGTAGCTACGTAGACAAACTTCACGGACAATCAGGTCTCTCTGGTCTAGATTGCTTATAGTCCATTTTTATTATTATTACAACTTGTACAAAATGATGACAACTATTGCAACCCGTCTCAATGCTACAACTTACAAGAAGATGAGTTGTTGCTGACTGATGAACCGGCGAAAAGTACTGCAAATTCTTCCTCTTCTCTAACCTAAGAAAGGAATGAACAGTGACGAGCATAGAAAAGAGGTAGAATGAGGTGAAGAATTGGTAAAACTTCAACTCTGTTCTCAAAGCGTCGCCAAATACCACAAACGCAACATCAACAAAGAGAGGAAAGGTAATGTAAAGTAAAAGGACGGTCGGGTTGAAAACAGGGAAGGTAAAAACACAGCAGTAGGAGCAACAATCATCACATCATCATCATCCACCACCGAAGAATCCCCACCACCACCACCATGGTCGTTCGTTACCATCAGATTATCTCCATCGTCATCTTATGAATACAACAAAGCTTTCCACTTCTTATAAGAAAGCAGCTCTACCTGGTTCCCAGGTAAAAAACCCTCGTATTTATTTTACCAGACGAGAGGACCAACTTAAAAATGCATATACCTACATTATTTAGTTACATCTAACAAAAGCACCAAGACATTGTATACTCTATTAAGTCTTCCTCCATAAAGATTTCCTTTGAAAGCATTTTTATATGTGTATTTAAGACTTGATTTTTTGAGCCTTTAGCTTTGGTCTTGTTATAATAATCGCCGTCACAGGTTTAGCACATGAAAGTGGGTTTTCAAAGTACAAAAGGACGACTGACAAAGCTTGAGCCGTTTAGACATATGAAACAGTATCCAAGAAGATTATCAGTGAAAAGAATAGGATGGGTATGAATTAAAAGAGCAAGAGTGAGAGAAGGTAATAATAACAGTAAGTTGGAGAATACCGAAGAAACCCAGTGTAAGCACAATCTTTCATTTTCGTCTTTGCTCAGGTAGTAGGGCTCACACGACGAAGATCCTCTTTTCACATATTAAAGTAATATGAGAAGGGATACGGATGGACAGTTGAATTTTCAATTTCAAAGTGTACTGGTCAACAACAAATTTTAGGTATGGAATAAAACATATTTTTACCGATGAACATACCTAAAACTCTTGTATTTACCTTCATCAATAACTCTCCCTTCTACATTCACCACCATAAAAGTTAATTTTAAGTTGTAACTCTGAGGAAGAGTCAGCATTATCTTCGTAAATATAAAATACAAAGTTTGATTTTATGAGGGTTTGAAAAAAAACCTGGGAAAAGGCAACTATTTGTAAAGCCGAGTAGTAAAAGTTCAAAATTCGAAAAAGAATTAATAAATATTTTAAGAAAACAAATATAAAAGTGTTATGTGAATATTCACATAGACTGATGAGAAATAGGGAAAAGTTTCAGCTTGCATTCCAAGCACTATAGGAATTATCAAAATATTATACTTTGAAACCCACCTTGAGGCTAAATCACGAATTATATTGTATAAAATGTAACCACTTGGCACACTTACACTATAGGTATATTATAATGCCTTTTTCTCTGTCTTTGGCTTTGGTTATTGCTATAAATCTACGAGCCTATGCTTTATATCATGTTACTTTGTAGTTAAAACAGAACTTCTCCCTATTTCTTCTTGTATCATCGCTAGAGTTAATAAAATGATATGTAAAAGGCATACGATTGTTGGCAGGAAATGTTGAACAGTAATACGACTTTTGTAAGTGATATTATGAACGACGAAAGAAAATTATGATGGCGACCTGTTTTCTCTTTAGGTGAATACTTCCATTCCAATACTAATAATAATCACTGCCTTGTGGCATAAGGCAATGTAATAGGCCATTTTACAAGACATTGCTTTTTAAAAAAACTATAATAGCTAAGGCTGGAGCTAAACAGACAAATCATACCTTTAAAAGGCCCTAGCATTGTTGAGGTTCATATTATTGCATTCAAAATTGGGATTTAATCTTTTGGTGATACACACAAAACTGCTTATTTTATCACGAAAACTTTGATGAGTACAAGATTAACGAACAAGATAAGCCGGTTAAGTTGCAGTTTTAGTAGATGCTTTATTTGGGTTTCAAATTATGTTTTAAATGTTTTGAAGGGATAGATAAATATACTGTTGATGAATATGATGGTACACTGATGTGAGAAAGGATTATGAAAATATGTGACTTGCACTGATGTAGCGATGATATGATAGTGATAGGAAATACGAACGTAGAAATTTTTTGACATAATCAACCACATCCTCACCCTTACTCAATAAAAAAGAACGTTTCTTTAGGTAAACAAACACTACGTGACTTTCCTTTTGTTTTGGCATGTAACGAAAAAAACTCTTTTTTCCTTTCTCTTCTCCTCCGTTTCATTATTTATCGCAGATTGTTCATTCTCTTCCTCTTTTCTTCTGATGTGGTTACGTAAAAAACCTAATTTTGCATTAGGGTTTGTGGTTCTGATTTAGTTAATCCAGCTCTTTTGTCTGTAATGACTTTTCATACAAAACTGTGAGCTTTGTTGGTGGTCAGAATAAATAAACAGTGTTTTTTTATTATAAACAAACTTATTTTTGGATGAAAGAACGTTTTTTGACATTGAAAGCATTAAATTTGGATGATAAAAGAACAAAACCCCCGTTTAGTAATCACTCCACTGTGCCTTAGCTGATTATATCATGCAACCACTTGTTTTTCATAATAGAAACCAAAGTACCCTTGTGAAGCACCAAAGGTATGAACATGAATCAATGCAAATAACTGCTGTAGGCTCTGTTCTTATTAAACTCTGTCTTTTGTGGCGGGGGTGAGTACATTATAACATGTACAATTCATAAGCAACAACAGTAGCTCAGTGAAGGCTTTAAATTGTGAAGGTATATCTTTAAAGCCCTAGCCTTGCTTCACAGATTCCTGTGAATTGTTAATGAATTGTGATGCTTTCTACACTTTAAATTTATTACATGCGTATAAACATCTGATACAAAAAAACGTTGATATAAAAAGGTTTTTATGCGGACGCTGTGAGAAGTAAGATCGTTAAGAATATATTTCGATGTATGAAATGAAAACCCTTAGTCTCTAAATAATAAGTAGCCTCAAATATAAAAACTACAAAAAGGTTATCAGCAGTTGCTAATTAATTTTCAAAAAGCATGTAATTAATGCGGACTTACTGAAGGTAAAAGAAGGGATTATTAATCTACCATTTTTCCTGAAAGACAAGACCAAGTGAATAAAATGCCACAGAGGTTTAATTCAATCGGAAAAATACAATTGCAAATTTATGCATGAATGTTCAAAAAAACTGCGCGATACAGACACAAACAGAGATTACAAGCACAAAAGCCAATAAACCGCTAAACCATAGGAGGACTAATAATAATGATATGTTTGAGCAACCTACCACTTACAATTAGGTTTCATGGTATCTGCCTTCTTAAAAAACAATCTCAATCATTGTTGCCTCTATATTGTTCTCTAAAGCAAATCTTTCAAACACGATTTGATACACATTCAATTAAAGGATTCTGGACTTGAAAGGGTCAAAACTAACCATAGTAAATTCCTTCATTTACACATATTATCCACCTGATTAAAAACTCCATTTAGGAGGAAAATAGTAATTAATTATATATCTCGTTTGCTAAATTATTCACCATTTGACGCAGGAAACTAACCAGGTTGCATTTTCATGTAAGTATGATCATTACATCATGCACATGCTTCTTCGACTATGTTCTTCTGATTTGAATGACCTTTTCTTTTATCATCATTCGTCATCCACAAAACTTTTCGTTGCTCATTGGTCGTTTCTTCATAAAATACTTATAAAAACGAATCTTCCTCAACGAACTAACTACCTGGTTAAACTTGCAAAAACAGAATATTGTGTGATATTTAACAACTCATAACGTTTGCAATATTGCGAATTGGAAAAAACGAAAATATTACAAAAAATGTGTTCGGACAAGAAATAAAGATTGGCATACCAGAGAAAAGTGCACATTTATAATGCAACTGGTGATAATGACGACTGAATTGCTAGTAGTTTGCTAAAATATTTATGCAAGGAGGATTGAACGCAGAGAGCTAAGCCGACACCTGACACCGTCCCCATTGTTACGTACTGGTAATAATGAACTAACGAAAAGTTATCAAGATGCTGGTGTGGATGATGATGATTCTCATTTTGCCGTAAGTTGAATACCCCTGTACATCTAGAATGCCCACATATATAAACTCATGGTTATAGAGAGCAACAACAACAGCAATTGAAGAAACAAGATGAAGGAGAAAAAGAGGATGCAAATCGTTTTCATTCAGCTGGATAATGTCTGTTGTTGGTATAATGTGACAATAACCTTTGGGCAGTTTACAACATCAACGAGAGAGTAGTTCCTTGTTCGCCTTCTTAAGAAGATTCTCTCATTGTTGATGATGATCCTTTATAGATTCATCTATCTACCTTTTTCCACATAATAAATGTTTCGTAAAATGATCATACATATTACGGCTCTTCTTAAAGCTCTCCTTGGCCCTGTCCTAAACCTTTAAACGTGTATTAATATTAAGCATTTTATCCTCATTTTCCCATTTCTTACTGTTGTTGTTGTGTACGGAATGAAGGGGTGCGTGCTCAACAATAAAATGAAAACGATTTCTCAAAAAATAAACTACCTACAAGGTATGATTCTTCCGTGATTTGCTTAGAGTATTATTATTATTATCTATCATCATTGTTATTGGCACTTACCATTTCTCACGGGCAGTTATTTACGAAGAAGAAAAATAATACTAAATGTAGCGAAACAGTTTGTCAAGTGTGATATTTCTGTAAAACTACAAATGAACAAAATCAAACATGCAAAGAGCTCTCAAGTCTATGAAAAGCGAATAAGCAAGACAAGGGTGTACCTATAATAATAAACTTAAAATGTACTTTCTCTCTTGTCCAATCTTAAAGTCCACATGTAAAGTGCTTGTTCACACAGATAAAGTCAAAGTCACTGGTCCTGATCATAATTTAAAGGTTATTTTTACACTTTTCTAAGCATTTCAATTGAGCAGAACCATTATAAAAAAGTCTTTGCACTAGTGTTCTGCATGCTGCTTTCAATTTTATTAGGGAGGAGGTGGCACCGTGGCTCCGCTCTCTTACTTCAAGCAGCTTCCTTGATTAAATGTGCAATAATAATAGTAGCAAATGCACTGGATTACAAAAAAGTAATTTTATTATTTAACAAATGAAATGTGATAATTTAAAAGTCCTTTCCTTCCTCCTCTTTTCCAAATCTACCTTATTCTCCTCACTGCTCTCGTTGCGTTCACTGTAAATTACTTAACTTTTATTTAAACTGATGCTGTTGCCATTTCCACAACTACATCCTTCATCCTACCTAAAGCACAATACAGAGATTGAAAGGGTGACCAACCTTGAAAATTGCATGACTCCATATATTCTTATTTTTATTAAGTAAAACTCTCACAGCTACCAAAAAATAATAATAGTTTGACGAAGAGGCCCGCATTCATATACATGCTTTATTATCATTCTAAAACGATTTTCATCCTTGTAAAATTATTTCTTGCTACTTGCTGTTACGTCCATTACAAAAATATGTAAGTTCATTCAGTGATAAATAACTTGGTCACGCCGAATAACAGCGGTAATGACCAAACTATCAATATGAAAAAGGAGAGAGTAAAAATTTTAAAGTTATTTCGTTTTTCTAAGGTGTCGCCTATTACGCTTTTATTCTGTTTTTATTATAATATTAACTATCATATCGCTATTATAACAATCCTCAGTATCCTCATCGCTATCACGGGGGGCACAGTTTCCAATTAAGTTTAATGTTATTTTGATATTTTTGATATATTCCAATACAAGCAAGATGTAAAAATATTTTTTAACTAAAAAGAAGTCTCTCTGTAAGCTAAAAACCTTCATTTTTTTACGTCGGTAGAAGGTTCAAATCATAGGGTAGTCAGAACAATGACATAAAATTAGAGTAGAAAGTCATAAAACAAAGCCAAAAACATTTGTCATTTAAAGGATAGCAAGGTTTTATGTTTAATTATTATTTCGCGTATTATATTATCTTGAAATAAATACATAGAGCTTTTCTCGTCAATGACCTTAGAGTCGCATCAGGTGGTCAAAGACTATATTATTCTAAATTATTGCTGACAGTTTAACTGTAAGGTTCATTTTAAAAGTTTACAGATTCCTACCAGTTTTTGCAAAATAAAAGCTATATTTTTCCATGAAAACGTAATTCTGGTACCACAACCATCTCTAAAAAAGAACCTGCAAAAATTCCGACTTTAAAAGTGACTTTATTATCACCACTACTACTACTACTGCAAAGTGCATTATAGTCATAACACGTTACGATGATGATTTTGTTATGATTATGCAGCGAAACGGAGGCTGTCCTTTTATATCACATTTAAAACTGCAAAACAAGTTAAGAAAAGTATCGAATACCTTGGAGAATTCTGATAAATCAAAATCAAACTAGACAAATAGCAGTCAAATAACTGTATCTTGGCAACTCATCAGTATTATTTTTATGCTAGTCCTCCAATTGCAAGAAATAAACAAGTTTTTAGCTGAAAATATTCAATGGTTGGTTAGCATCAACTAATTCTTCTCCACAACTGCAGCCGTTTTTTCCTTTTGCTGTTCTTTTTATTACAAAAATGATTTCATTGGCAATAGCGTGCCTTACGGTGACATTGATGTTGAAATAAATTCTTTACAACTTCTCACATGGCTTTAAAGCATTTAAGTTAGTAACTGTAATTGAAAGAATCGTCGAATGCAATTACACTGAGCTGGCTACGAAATAACACGAATTCATTTTAAAAGTGATCAGAAATCCGAGTAAATGCTTTTAGAACACGCGGTGCAAAATCACTTTGTAGTTTCTCCCAAGAACCTGATACAAAAATTAATGCGGTGGTAAAATGATTGTGAATCATGTCGGTGCATTAATGCCTCTTTGTTTTTCGTATCGCCAAAAAATATGCATGTACGCTAAAACATTTTATGACGGGTTTCACATTTTTCACATGTACTTATCTTTGTGAAAACCAAATCATTTTCTAGCCAAACAAATTGTTTTGCATCTGCTGGGAATTAAATGGAAGTAAAAAGAACCATCATCGTATTAACTAGAAAAGATTATATTTTGTTAAGTGACAAACCAGAAGAGACGATGAAGTATAAAACAAAGACTTAAAAGTACGTAGTATCAGCTCTAGAAAACATCTTCAACAACCATCCATCCTGCTTTTAAAACATTTTATGTTTCACGATAAGAAAATAATATTACCAAAGTATACTTTGGTTTAAAATGTTAGCAGAAATAGGATTGTCTTGCCCAACAACTAAAGTTAAAATGTAAAAAAACAATTTCTGCCTTTTCTCGATAAAACCAGATAACTCCTTTTTTGAGCAAACAACACTCCCTTTAAAGTATATCTGTTTTTTACTTGTTATTTTTTGCAACGATTTACTAAGTTTAAACCTGAGACAGTAATTCGAAGTCTTTTTTAAAATTCAACTGCTCCATACAAACCAGGCTACTTATTATCTCTTCTTAATTGGCATTTGTTTACATTGCCCATCCTTTGCTAGTCATTACACATATTTGTATACTGGATCACTAAATTTGTAAGTTGGAGTCTCTTCTAATGTTCTAATCGATTAGGTTTGCTTGTTTCGCAATAACCAAACCATGTTTTGAGTCTAATTAATGACCTTTGCAAAAATTACTGAATTTCAAATGATTGAACAGTAACAGCAAAATCGCAAAACATAGTTAAATTTAACAGTAATGCGGAAATAATTTCCAACATATAAAACATTTTTGTTCTTCATTTTCATTGGAATTTTCTTAGTTTGGCCAAAAAATTCATTTAAATTCTGTACGTATTATGAGAAAGAGATGGAGTGAAGTCTTCTCAGTAATTGTAAGGGAAAGCAATAAACCAAGCTGGTAGAATTAACCGTCGTAAAACTGACAACAAGAAAACCCCTTTTTGATTATGTAATCGTTGTAAATGTTTAATAGGTACGTAATTCTTTCACGAAGAGTGCACCCCAAGTCCCAGACATTGCAAAATTGTTTTTAAGAGCGGGGTAAGCATTTTATTGTCAGTTGCAGATGATAATAAAGGTAGTCATTGTGTTAACAAAAGGATCCCACTTATCCTATTGATATCCATAGATTTCTTGCAAAAAAAAGTTTAAAAACCAGCATATTAGAGAAGGAATGCGAGTCATGCGATTGATGTGGAGATGCAGTAGCTACTAGTGTGGCTACCAGACGAATATGGTTATAGCGCATTGTGTCATAAAATTGACTTTTTCATGATACATATACATGTCAACTCATTAGCGAGAAGAGAATAATAAAAGGACGAATGTGACAGACGTTTCTTATTATTAAATTTCTTCATATTTCAACTTCTAACAGTTGTTGAGGAACACATTGTTTGAGAGAATGGGTAAGCAAAACTACGTTTTAAACAAATAAAAGAACTGTTTTGCTGTAAGAATATCCAAAGCCGCTTTCAATTTTTTACTTGTTTACCTGGCTCTCTTACAAATATGCAATTCTCATCGTGCAGATTGCCACAGAGAAGCATGCCAAGGCCAGTCCATGCAGGGGAAATCGTTGTTTATTTCTTTTTATAATTTATTTTCAATATTTTCTTTGTTTCTGCTGCTTTTGTTGTCGTTCGCCAATAATGTGGTACTATTACTACTATTCAATTACCAGAAAATATTGTGGGACAAATCTGTAAACACTAATGCAATTTATACTCCGGCAGCAAAATGTATTACACTACAAAATATAGATGAATTTCCTAATTATTTTCTCCATGAGAAAGTTTCTCACTTAAATGCAAGTAATCAACCCTTAAAGCCATCTCCACAGTATTGATTGATTGTGTGATTCACCTTCTAAATTAGATTGCAATACAACGAACGAGCGATTTTTTCAATTGGAAGACCACACAACAACAACCACGGTTTACTTTTTATTTCCTGCAGTAACAAAAGTTTTGAATATTATTTTTTACCATCTAATATAATAATGATGATCAACATTATGAAATTAAAAAGAGAAGATGGAAAGTGAAACCATGATAAATTTATTTTAATTTGTGTCGTATTATTTTCAAGCAAATTTAATGTTCATTGTCGTTTTTTAAGTACACTTGTGAATAAAAACCACCACCTACTCTCTCAATTATACCTACCCACCTACTCCTACAACAACGAATAGGATAATGATTATATGATGAAGATAGTTCAAAGTTGAACAAAATCAGCGCCGAAATTTAATTGTAGAAGAGAGAAGAAAAGGTGGATTTATGATTGTAGTTAATGACAAATTGATGCACACTATCCGTTCCTATATTTACAGCAATTAGTGCGTGTAAAAGAACCGGAAGCGACACATGAATACCTCTTGGGTATGAAAGTTTGAGTTGTTCTTTTTGATATATCTCTCTATTTTTTACTTTAAAATTGAGCTACTAATGAAATTTATTTTTACTCGTGTGTGCAGAACAAAAACAGCCCAAATCACAATATTTCTCCGAAAAGACAACGTTATTTACACACGATCTCGAACACTGTCATGTAAGTAACTCCACTTGAGCTGATCATAGCACTAATTCATCCAACTCTGCTACTGATTCTGCTGCGGTGGTGATGCTGATACGATGCTGATGCCATTGTCTAGATTACAGAAGAATGATAAGAACTTTCTAATCCATCTTTTTACTAGCTCAAACCGTAGTTAACGAAAATAATATCCATTACTCAACCTTATTTTTCCAATATACGATGAATGAAGTCGCAAAACAATTGCCATAGATCTATTTTTACTACAAATGATTCTCTTAAAGGTTTATAGAATTGCGCAAAAGATTTTTGAAGAGATTTTATCAAACATTTGATACCGGATAAGGATAAGAAGCGACTGTCCAGATTTGTACTAAATGAGTATGAAAAACGATAAAACAAAGTTTGAAATTGCAGCATTTAACAACAACTAATTACGATAAAAAATAAGGTCAGAATGGGACACCTAATAAGGCAATTGTTAAGTATTATGACACAAGTATAACATATTTAAAATTACCTAACCAAACCACAAACTAGTAAGGCTACAAAAAACCAAAAGCCACGTTTCAGTTAAAAGATGATTTAAAAAACTGAAAGATTTTCATGCTTTTTAAAAAATGTAGGTCAATGAGTCATCAGGCCTTGAAGGAATGGCCAATTTTTGTACTTAATTTATTTTTTCAAACTTGGTCTTAATTTTCATTCTTTTTCAATCACTATTTCTCACTCTAGTTTGAACGATTTCAACAAATCACGTTTTTGCAATCATTATTACGACCAATGTTAATCACGGCGCAAATGTGGCTGCTATACCAACTGCTGCTGCAACTAACACAAAATCCCTTTAGTATTAGCTAGCTAATCCAGGTATCTTCGTTTTTTTCTCTGTTAAATTAATCAAAACAAGTGTTGAGTGAATTTTGAGCCATCCTAATCATCCACTATTTGAAAAAATGATTTGTGATTTGCGAAGGCGAGAAACATGAAATAATGAGTCCATTGTTGTAACATTTTGTTTTTATTTTCATTAAAAATTGAAAAGAAAGGATCAGAGTTTGAACCTTTGTGTTTTAAACACGGTATAATGCATAATAGAACAAAGCAGACCCTCTTTTTATGCATTTTGGTCACCGTCACCACGTTATAAGAAATGGAAAACATCATCATCATCCGTTTCTTTTGATGCCCATGCAATTCTGGTAATTAGTGTTGCGTTGCGTATCTAATGATTCGCGCTTTCCTCTGTCAGCATCGTATCCTTTGCAACTCCAAAGTCCCCCACAATTTCCAACGACATCATCATGAGCCATCCATCAAATTCTGCAAAAGCCCGTACTTTTGTTTGGTGTGAACTCGTTTCGTTATTTTATATACTATTGCTTTTTTAATATGTTTAACGAAAACCATGAAAAATGTCGTTTTCTTTTTCTTCCAAAGTAATAAGGAAAACTGTGGGTTGTCGTCGATTTCATCACCGGAATTACATTTCAGTAATTTACGCAATGTTGTAATCCCATGGCAATTGATGAGCAGTTTCAATTACTTTCCTAAAAAGTTTATTCTAAAAAAGAAACTTGTCGCATAAGCTTTAGAAACATTGAGTTGGTGTTACACAAAGGTGGAAATTATTTCAAATTGGATTAATATAACAATAAATTGCAAAGTTGGGATTTTCATTCGGTTGAAAGTGTAAATACGGAAAGGTCCATGTTTTGATTAGAATTATGAAAGCGCATTTTTCTCAACGCGTGATTCTTATATCCCTGTGAGCAAAGTTATTGTAGTTTCCATTTCAATTCATTTCGCTAATTTACTTTATTGCTTTATACTGCCTCGCAAATAAAAACCACACAATGCACAATGTTCACCGTCACACAATTAAATAAACTATTTTAGTCTCCGCAGCAGCGAAATCCTCAGGATGTTGCAATATGAAACTATGCAGACGAATAGCTAATATCAATAATGACGATGATATTGGCGTTGACGTGCGATAATAATAGCCCTTAAGTACCCTACGAAAATAAGAATGGCACGTATGGTTGTGATGCTTTTACCACCACCATCAACTTTTTTAACATCAAGTCACAACAATTACATAGAGTTTCGAGCTTTTGCACGGTGGTGAGTTTACTTTCGATGAGGCATGAATCAAATGTCAAAGATGAAATAAAAATTTCTCAGAGCTTAAAAACATTTGTTCCTCGTCTCTTCGTCTACTGTCAACGTAATATCTCTTGTCAATGATGCATGATGTCAATTCACGATCAGCTAAGCTCATTTTATGAGTGGGTTGGTATAAATGATTGGGATTTTATAGGTGGTTGTTAGGCGATGGTGGTCGTGTTGATGTGATGATGAGATTTAAATGCGTTTTTTTCAAATTCTTACATACCCTTTTTTATAATACGGTGATTATCATGACATTAAATTACAACGGCGACGGCGTTTATAACGTAATTGCTAGCCATCTGGTTATCAGGTGCTAGTCAATTTCTTGGCAAAAGGGAATAAGAATCAAAAAAATTTAAAACAAATTGCTTTATCCCCTCATTACAAAAAAAACTTCATCTAAGCAGGCCTTTAATTAAGCAAAATCACTTTCGACATGACCATCATCAAGATAATTATCAAAAAATGAAAACGAATCTAAAAATACTGGAAGTACTGTGTAATGAGAAATAGGAGAAATTTATTTGATATCTATTCTAATTGCTATTCCCATATAGCGGATATTGAACGGGGAAAAGGATGGGTTTCTTAGGTTTAAGTTTCTCTTGTAACACATTTTTTAATTTCTTGTAATTTGTAGATGGTGATAATGATAGAGTGTTGTGTATACTCTTGCAAAAAATATTGTGATGTCTTGTAGCAAGCAAAATTTGAGAAGAAAATAGTAAACTTTGTATATTATTAAAAAGTGTTCAACAAGATTGTTGATGGGAGACACTGTCTTTATACCATTCTGGCTGATTGGTCATAATTACGATTTTAGAAAACTCAAAGGGCGAGTTCAGATTTCATCAAATGTGTCCATTTACTTTTTATTTGAATAATAGAGAACAGTGAGAAAAAATTGGTTGATTGTTGAGAAAAAAACTAGTCATATTCTTTTTTTACGTAACAACAAAGAGAATCAAAATGTAGGAGACCAATTCCCAATACATATTTTCTTTAGAGATCCCGTTTTGTATTTTGAAAGTCGTGATTCTATTTAATAATGCAGATCTAATCATTCAGGAATGACCAGGGAGTTTGACAATTGCTACATCCTCAAAAACTATATTTTAGCACGCAAAAAACTACTTTTGCAGGAGTAATACACAAAAGATTAACTGGTATTTACCCGTCATGATGAGGATAACAAAGTTGATGATGATGAGACATCCTATCTTTGGACTTAATAATGATTACGACCAAGATAACTACATTGTTTAGCCCTACATAGCGTTAAAAAGTAAACCGGCAAGATATTTGCAATTTTAAAGGATAATTTTTTGAAAATCAGGAAGAATAAGATAAATAACGTTTCTCCAATAAACACAAATTTTAAACCTCAGATATTTTTTCTCTTCAAATTATCATTAATTACAAAGTACATATCGAAGCACATTCTTATTCTTCACATATTAAATTTACTTTATTTACCTTGGCTGGTTATTGCTGCCAATTTAATTTTGTTCAAGGTATAATGGCCTTTTTGCATGCAAATTCACTTGAAACCTAAAATTTTTGTAGAGGTTTACATTGGAACATTATGCCTTAAGCGAGAAATAAATAAAAATAAATTACAATTTTCATGCGTTTTGACTAAACTTGCTTCTGTTCCTGTAATATTTACAAGAATGCACCATATTATTCAAAAGCATAAATTGCATTGTCGAATATACTTTTAAGCATATATTCAACCGTTGTGCAATATTAGACAACACTTCTACCTCTTTTACTTTACCCTATTGTGATAGTGTCAGCATTAACGGAAAATGTCTAATCAGCCATCTTTACAAGTATGTGAATTTATAAGAACCTTCTTCTCCGTCTTCAAAATCTTCCTAATCAACATCGTGGCTAAAACAGCAATCCCGTTAGCAAACATTTGCAAATTTGCATTGCTATTGCCGCACCAGCCGATTACATACTTTTTAAAGACGATATCAACTTATGCGATTGACTTATACTGTGTAAATCAGATAACATTTTTTTCCTTATCGTCTTTCTACTAAACCCTTCTTGTTTTTATACTCTGAGAAATATCAACAATAACCACATAGTTTTCCTAAAGACCATCCCTTCCTTTGCATCATTCGTCTCTCTCATCATCCTCGGCATTGGTTAGGAACTTGCATTGTATTGCGAGTTAAATTAGATTTGGGCTCACACTCGCTATTATTGCAGCTATCATCATTTAATACGATGATGATCACATAGTCTCTTACAGATGAACTGCATAAATACATTAAACCCTCTTGTGCATTCATGTTCACGTTTGATTTAATCAAAGAAGAGGAGGATTACGATGTTGATCATCAACAATGAATCATGACTTCAACAAGATTGCAAAAAAAACAAGAAACAGCATTAGTTAAATGTGATCAAATCAAATATGAAAGAATACAATAACGAAGCACCTTGTATTAATGCCTCTATTGCAATGAGAGCAAACAGAAATTTGCAAGTAGACAACGCAACACACGATATCCATGTCAACAATACAATGATGATAACACATTTCCTCGGGCAAAATCATATTCCTTTCCAATTCAGTCCAAAGAAAACTTTTGTGAAGGACCTTTGATGATAATTTAAAGACAGTGTTTGAAGAGGTGTGATATGAAAGTAACATATATTTTCTTCATTTTTAGATTTACCAGCAGTTTTCGGGTTAACAATGATTAACGAAATTCTATTGTGGTAGATGACATAAGATAGCAATAATTACTGACTTTTTTCACGAATACTTCTAATTGTAAAGCATCATTTTAGCCACACCGTCAATTGTCAAAATGTTCACATTACTGGTTATAAAAATGAGAATAATCAGCAAAAATTTATAAGCTGCATAATTTCATACAAATCAACTGTAATTTATAATATTTGAAGCTCATCTAAAATTACAATTTTTACAAACTTGCTGAATCTAGCTCAACGCGCATATTTAGAACATATCAACCGAGAATTAAAAATAATTTCAAACTTGTATTTAAATGCCATCGTTTCAAACTGTAGTACGCAAAAGAGCATTACGTTTGTAATTTATTACTGCAAATCAAATTCATTATTGCAATCTATAATAGGCATTTATTTATTGAAAATGTACTTCTTTCTTATATAATTTTTTGCAAAATTGTACAAAAAACTCCATTGTCACACAAAATCATTATTCATTAAAAAGTAATTATTAAATACGATGGCGGTCTAATCATATAGTATCTCTTGTGTAAGCTGTAAGTAAAATAGCACTACATACTTTGTTTAGCTTTGTAAATGACCTACCTGCAGACCCGCATTGATAGAGTGAGGATGACGAAGGAGATGTTGAGGATCATGAAATTAACAATCACTTTCAAAGAATGAAAGAATGCAGACGAATAAAAGACACACCAGCAATTGCAGCTATTTTGTTCATTCCGATTATTATAATTTTTTACCATTCAAATCTGTTTGAGAAGGGACGATAAAAAAAGAGAATGGCTTAAAAGTGCCACTCCATTGCAATGAGAAGGGATTTTGCGATAATAATATTGAATGTCATAATAGCTAGATGATGACACTAATAGTTATTTAATTTATATCTCATTTCGAAATGTAATAGGACACACCTTGGTTTAAATATGATACAGCAAAAAATCACTATTTCACAGCATTGCTTATTCTACAACAGATTGAATTTAAAAAGCCTTACTGATTGTGAGCCAAAAAAAAAACAACAGAAAAGAGAGAATTTCAATTTTTGTGTTGTCAATAATATTCCTTAAGTTCATTAATATGTATTGCTAATCATTTTAGACATACCCTAAGTAAAAAAAAGTCCTATGGTGTTTCCTTAAATACTAATTTTGAGTAACAAGTACCTCCTCAAGACAAAATTTAATAACAAACTAAATAAACTGATGAATACTGAATAATTCGTTGACATTTTTCTTAAAAACAATTATTAGAGCATTCAAAAGATGTGCCAACCAATTTATTTTTGAGAAATGTTTAATTCCATAAATGGAACATGAGCTATGCAGATACTACAACAAAGCGCAAAACATTATAGGACTTATTTTTTACGAAATAAATATTATTTTGTAATTTTTTACAATATTTTACATTTTTTAACAAATTGAACTCAAGCTTTAAGAGAAAATGTGCAGTTATTTATTTTTAAATT
The DNA here is from genome assembly GCA_036507315.1 of Lepidocyrtus fimetarius. NCBI lineage: Eukaryota > Metazoa > Arthropoda > Collembola > Entomobryomorpha > Entomobryidae > Lepidocyrtus > Lepidocyrtus fimetarius. The sequence continues at coordinate 73,588 of JAANSO010000017.1, read as the reverse complement.
AAATGAAAAAAGTGTACCACTTTGCTATTTGACATGATTCTGATTAGGCTCATTGGAATGAATTGCCAATGGCGATAGGAGGAAGGGAAGGTTTGTATCTTTAGGAAAAAAAGACAGCAAAAAAAGATAATTGTACTATTTTGAAAAGTTGCGTTCAAATTTACAATCACTATACAACTTGTATTTATTTGCATCATTTCTAAAGAATTTCACAAAAAATGGAGATGAGGAGTGTTTTTTGTTATTCCTCACTTTGTTAGATTGCATGCCATAACACCATCAGGCCCTACGTCGTTATCAAATACCTAATCATTCTGTTCATGTTATGCCATAAATCAAAACACCATTTGGATTGGTGCTTTGATAAGATATTCCGATATTTATTAATGAATGCAATAATAAAACCGGCATTTTCAACCAAATCAACTTACTTGATTTCCTTTTGCAAATAAATTGAAATGGACGTTCAAGTTTTTAAAAGAAATCCGAAACGGATCTCATGAGAAGATGAGAGCATAAGAATAACACAAACTCCATCATGAAAATCATGACCGACGTGTCTGACCACGGCTCTTATTGAATATTCAATAAGAGGCGAATTCATCCGCTTTGTTCTTATTTTAAGTTTCAGTTTTTTAACTTCTCAGGTTTTTGATGACGATGATGAGAAGGGCATGATGGGAAAGTAGGAAAAAATCACTTAATCTGGGAAGTACTTTACAAATACAATCATGGGCTACAAAAGAAGAGAAAACGTAATTTTAAATCACATATTAAACATGATAAACACAACGCATGATATACCAATGTAATGTTAGCTCCTAATTTATAAAAAATCTCCCAAACAATACTAGTTCGTGGTTAGTCGTTCCCACTTCTTGCAAAATGTATGCGATTCTCCATCATTATTACTTCTTGTATACCCCCGCTTACCATAAGAGGAAATCACGGAAGATTTTTCAGATAGCGCTTTCAGTAAAATATTATAAATTCAAGTAATATGGGCCAAAAGATTTAAATACTCAAAAAGTAGATATTGCTGAGACAAAACTAGTGAGGTTGATACAATGCATATTAAAATGGAATAGACGTTCTCCATTTTTTGCAAAAATTTACATCCCCATTTAAAACTGAAATGTTAAAGGTTGCACAATTGAAATAATAATCCTTGCAAATAGCTTATCTTTCTCCACGTATGATAATTTCAAGAAAGGCCCTTTTCAAGTTTTATTATCGTAGTATAATTAAAACAAATTAGAGGATTAATCTAAGGTTCATCAAAAGTAGATTTTAAATCTTTCTTTGCATTGTGTGGCAATGATGGACTAAATACCATTTATTAAAAAGAAAAATGTGGTTGCATGTCGCTTTTGTCGGTACATGCGGGTAACTTACCCATTTACACACCCCCACAAAAAATTAAAAGCAAGAAATAAAGTAGCTTGTAGTAGCCTTATTGTTAGTTCTACCGATAAGCAGAATACAACAAAATATTTAGAATTACCTATATGCATTTTACCTTTTTGCAATTTACAGTTACATTGTTGTGAATGCAGCCTGCTCGCGTAGTCGTACACTATTTGCAATAATAACAACAACATTGCAATGCAACTCATCGTGATGTGATATGACATGGACGTGATATTATGATATGCTGATACAAAAAGTGACGAAGTCGTTTTTCCTTTATTGCTTAAGGCATCATCATTATCATGAGCATCGTCCTAATAATCCAATGCGCATGAATCGAATCTTACAATTTTTTTCAGAGTTCAATTACAACCTACCAATCTAACCTACTGACTACATGCAAGATGACCAAATGGAACTGTTTCATGTCTGATGTTATTGAATACTTATTGAACAGTTAACCTCAGATTTTTAATCACAGGATTCCTTGAAGAAGTAACCTTTTGCTCGAAAAAATCTGAAAAGTGCAGACATTTTCAAATAAACTACTACCGTAACTGCTTTTGTTACAATCAAATATTTTAAGTCGGCTATTTGATTAAGCCTCACATGAAGCCTCTTATGATTTCTCTTGATGAGATTGATTCTTCATAAAAATCACTGAGACAAAGACTATGAGTATGATGAAATGATTGAATCAAGAAACCATTTTGAAACTTTTTAGCAGAATAATTTAATTTACTGAAACACGATTATATTGTCAAGCTTTACGAGAATCAAATTAAAGATGATGATAGTGGGATGGTAAAAAGGACGTGCGGTAATTTCATATAACATTTCTGTTTAAAGAAAAAATCAAATTTTTAAAGTTGAAAATTAAAAGAGAATATTTCCATAATGGATATTGTACATGTACGACTTTATTTTGGTCACGTTTCCATTTTACAAGCCCGTAATTATACTGCAAGCATCTTATTTGCATTCTCCGTTTCCTACAAAGAAAAACTACGGTGATGATGACTAGTTGGATACCGCGAGGTTTGCTACAAATAGCAGGTCTAGGCTTAGTTACAGCTAACAAGATTTTGAAATGAAATATTGTTTCTATTATAAAGATATTTTGCATTAACCATCAAGCTTTTTAAATAAAACACCCCAGAGATAATTTTTTACCGGAAGCAAGGTTGCCAAATAATAAGCTGGATAAAATATAATGGGCTATGTGGAGGCGTCAATAATCAAACAAATTCTATTGATCAGCAAATTTTAATATAATACTAGCTAAATCACTATGAAATGGCCTTAAGTATCAGACAGGTAGTGTCACCCCAAAAGAAAAAAGGTCTTTTATTGAAATCGAATGTATTAATTACAATTTGACACAGCAATTTTTAAATTTCAATAAACTGTGAATATCCGCAAATAAAACAGGAGTCGCGAAGGCCATGATAATACAAATTAGAGGTTATTGCCAAATGAATTGCATCACTTGTATATTTATGGAGCCCTGCTCTATGGCCAAATTCAATATAAAAGATCGTGTTAATATTGTTAAATAAATTATAATTTCAAAGTAATAAGGCAAGAAACAGAAAGTGAGTAGTTATTACGTTACACGGGTGAGTACAAATAAATAATACTTTTGCAAAACACATTTTCATTTAGATTTCCTCGTTGTAGATGAATAGATAAAGGTGTTGCAGTGAGTGTGGTGGAGTGGATAAGTTTTATTATGAGCAAAATCTATCACTACTTAATTACAAAATAATTTTGATTGATAGAATTTTGCACAAAATGATGATGAGTAAAATTGATAAGGAAATTTTTTGCACTTGTAAATTTTTGTAATTATGTGAAATATTTATAGTAACTATACTTACGTTCGTTTTTGTTTATTATACGTGCTACCATATAGAATTTTCTCTTCTCTCTGCTCACTGTCCATATCCAAAAAAGAATTACTTAAAGTGCATAAGACTATGACCGACACAGCAAACTTTTCCCTTGTTAAGTGCTACATCACAGAATCACTGTACAGTAGCAATGCTATTAAAATGTTAAAAACTGTACAAACCAAAGTCAAATCAAAGCTTGGATAATTAATTACGTCTTTTAATTATATTGTTAATTATTACTAGCGATTTATTTACATTTTTGGTATATCAAAAATTTGGGATTTTTAATTAAAAATAATATTCCTAGTATGATCATTAAATATTACATGAACATTTATTTTACAGCATTTTAAACAACACCTTTTACGTTTCAAATTTCATACCGCAAGACAAAATTTTTAATAATTGGTAATTTGATAACTTCATAATGTGAGTGCCACAGAATGGATAAAGCCTTTACAGCACTTCTTTTCTAATCTTAACAGTCTCTAGGTTGATGGTGTAACCTAATACAAGCAGTTACAATCTCGAGCCTTTTTTATTTTTTGCAAATGTGGGTCACAATACACAAGTGATTACATTTGCTTGTATCATCCAACAGTCAAATTGGTTCTTATTCATATAAGTAGCAAGACCTAGAGGAATGAACAAGTTGGGGGATCGACCAACCAACCGGAAGCAGTTAATAGCACATGTTAATGATCATTTCAATTTTCCATTCATAAAATATGAGTAATGAATTTTCCCTTTGCCTTGTGCATTTTCATAATTAGTAATGTTATTGCTGTAAGTTTGTTTGCTTTCATAATAATGTTTCACTTCAAGGTTACCACAAGATAATCAAGATCTTATCAACTGCGTCGCAGACCATAATTAAATTTACCATTAATGAAAATGCATCCAGCGTATCAACAATGTTCTTTTATCACCATCATCAATTCATTCACGCATAATTAATAACTAATTTTAGCAACATTCCGGCAGTCCCATGAGGAACATGTAATTAATATTTAACTGTGCATATTGTAATTCACACGTACTTAGAAAACGACCTAGCACATTTGAAAATCACGTCTAGGCATTTATTTTCGTACAAAATCTAATAGACAACTTTACCAATGACATAATTCATTAAACATTGAAGAGGAATATTTTTAATCGAGATGCTACGCAGAAAAGTCAAATTATATAAATGACAGCTTTCATATTTTGTAAAAATATCCAAAACTTTTTAATTTTTATTGAAATGAGTCATTAGAACAATGCCAGTTTATTTTCCACCGCAGAATTAAAAGTTTCAATGAATGCGAGCCCATGCTCCTACGCCAAATCCATTCTACATGCTCGTCCTATTTTTCCTCAGCACAAATCAATGCATTGTCAATGTTTCCTTCATTTGTCATTTGTCAAGAAATTATTACACTATCAAGGAATTTTACACCTTCTATATGAAAATTTATTAGCTGTCATGATTCCACAATTTAACCACCATGTCATAATTTACAAACAAGCAGACAATCTCTCTACGCGTTGCTTATTATGAATCATAAATGGGGTGACCGTAATGAAACTCAAATTTTGTTGATGGCGAGAGATTCTGAGCCAAAAACAACCACACACAACAAACCTCCTTGATGCATAATAATATTACAATTTTCAAAGTTGTATAAGCCTAACACTCCAAACAGTAATTGGAGTTCAAAAATATTTTGACTAGATTGAACTTGCTGTTCAAAGGTCTTTTTTACACTGTCTCCACTCAAATCGTCGGTGTCATTATCAAAAATCCTCTCCCTACCACCACTGTCCTCGAACCCATCAAAATATCTAATCAGCAAAAACCGCCCCCTTGCAATATAAATTTATCTTTTATTTATTAATTCTTATAGTTCAGACAAATTAGGTGTCAATGTATAATTTTTCCCCGTTCTAAAAGCCAATTCCAATCAGCATAATATTTCTAATAAAATTACTTTTCTTTGTGTGTGGAGGTTTTTGCCAGTTCTGCCTATAGCCAACTATGGACCATTTCAATGTAAATGCTTTGCAAGTTTCAATTTCTGAGCAAATAACTCAATATCAGTTGGTATAAAAACAATGAAAGCCTATTTGTTTTTGATTATTGGACAGATGTGCATACTTCTCATGAAGTCATGCTCACGTACCTAAATCCTTTTTTTACACTTCTCATTACTATTATTAGCTTCGCTATCTGCTTCAGTTCGGAGAAATCTGCAAGCACGAACAAACATTATCTTCTCGATATGCATGTCTTTCCTCCAAGCCCTATGCTTTTATCGATTTTGATGAATATCACGAATATAAAAACATTTACAATCGACACCTTTTCACTTTAATTTGGTGTGCCTACATTTGTTAGTTGATCCATTTATCGTCGTTGAAAGGGCTGATGAGTATATAAAAATCCCTGAGATATGCTGCCGAATAAAACGGCAGATTGGCAATAACCATTTTAATAACGAATGAATTAAATTGGTGCCTTCCAATTTTACCAAAGGAAAGAATCAGGCCTGAAACTAAATATTATTTTAGCCATATAACAACTACAAAAAGTAAGCAGCAAATTTGGAAATCAGCTAAATGGCCACGTTAAACAAACAATTTTCATTTTTGGAATAAATTGGAAAGTAATTCTGTTTAATTTTTTCGTATACGAATACATCTTGAATATAATAAAAAAGTATTTTTTCTGGTAGAGATAATTTCTCTAAAAATTTGCGGAATCACTGTGTAAAACTAAGTTTTTGATATCATCATCACCCAAATATTCATTAAAGCAAATAATGCGTCGTAGAGTAACAGTGTAGGTTATAAAGATTATGATGATTTTGATAGATAACGTTGTGTGTTTATTACCCCCATCCTTTTTGGCTCCTCTTCTTTCATTACTAAGGCGCTCTTCTTCGTAGCGTCTTGATAACACAATGAAATATTCTAAATGCACAATGCCTTGAAAAATAGATCGAGTTTAAAACTGCACACTGTAAAGAATCCTATGTTTCCTGTTTAATTTCATTATTCTATGCAATGTTTCATTTGTAAGTCTCAAAAGAAAGATATCGTCTTTTGGCGAAAGCTATAGGTGAAATGAGAATCATTTAAAAGAATGACTACGAAAAATATAAAATGGAATGCTCCAATTGGTTTTGATTATTCATTTAATGTACAAAGAGTCTTATATTATTATTTACTCACTATCACTAATGGTTTGGTGAATCCAACAAAAGAAAAAAATAAGTTTGCCACATTTTAACTAGAAATATTTGGTATATGTTGCTGTGAACGTCTATTTAATAATTTACATACTTACAATTAACAGTCATCATCATTACCTTTAATAATGTTATTGATGTTGAAAAGCAAGCCCTTGTTTTACTATTCTAGTAATTTAACTAAATTTTTCTTGCAATTTTGAGCAATCTTGAATTATAATTGCAGTTATGCTTTCAAAAAGCAAATACAAAACGTATTTTCTTACTTTCTTGTCTCATTTCATATAATATTGGCTTTCGCCTAAAAAACGAAACAATTGATGAATACGAGCTCTTATAAAAATACATTGAGTATGATTAAAAAGGAGATTTTTTAGCAAAAGAAATGCTTTACCACACCTTACGCATCTTCCCTCCTTTTTTCCATTTTTATACGGCAACCGGAATATGATGCTAATCGTGTTTCAAGACACCTCTTCGACATCGTCATCGTCAGCAATCGCATGACAATAAAGTTTTAATGAAAAACTCCTTCAATTATAATTGCGATTTCTGATTTGACTGACAGGGAGGAAGGGATGAGCAAACACCCTGTATGAAAAGGTATAAATGCAGAGATATTTTTTGATTACTCCCATTTACAATCAATAAACCAAGAGAAGACGAAAGATTTTAAAGAAGATGGTAAACCATTTGAAACTCTGAAGAAGGCAGGATGATATCATACACGCCATTGTCAATAATACATCAAGATAGCAAAAATGTATTCATGGTTTATTATACCATCTTTGTACAATTACAGTGAAATCACTTACGGCTTTTATTTAAATTAGCGTAAGTAGTTTGCACGAATTATGTTTCCACCAGGATTTAAAAGATAATAGAAAAGTGCGCGTAATTAGATTAAGCGCTTTAACGCACATTTCAAAATGTTATATGTCATATATAAGTCAGGTAAAAACCCAACGAATAAGTGAAATGGATTATGCCAAAAAGACATGACAACAACAGACTGAAGAGAATTTTTTTAATATGTAGAGTAATTTAATGGAACGTGAAATGAGTGTTTAAATACTTTCTAAAAAAATATACCTGCTTCAAGTTAAATTACCAACACCTACCTTCACACTATGAACTTTAAGGAAGTGATGCGGCTGACGATAAGATTTATTAAATTGATACTCAATTCTTAAAAGTTAAAGCAATACATTCATTACTCCGTACTTTAATAAGAGATTCAGTTGATAAAAACTTGACAGAGAAAATTTGTAAAAGTGCGAGTTTCTGAAATTTCATACTTGTCAATTCATTAAAATTGTCTACGTGAGAAATACGCATGAACGAATTTGTAATAATAAGAATATTATTATTTACTTCTCCAAAATAAAAACCGCAACGCTTTGTAATCATACAATTGTGCATTGTTAACAAAGTAGAAATTGTTAAAATTTTGTGGCCTTTCATTAAGATTTTGCATGTACACCCAAACATTTTCCCATCAGCCAAAGTTAAATTTTATCATTACGTACCACGTAAACCACCAAAATTGTGACACTTCATAAGTCACGCATGTCGTCCTTATCAACCACAACAAGAAACAACAACCCTTGCGCCTATTATTTTATTGAAACCGCACCATATAGGCACGTTATACCCATTGTGACTTGTCCAGTCATTAAACAATATGATGTTTAAGATTGTAAATTACGAATATATGATCTTGTGCTTGCCAAACCAAAGTAGAACGGTTTTTCTAATCAAGCTTTCAATATACCAATTATTAAATCCTTAAAGTTTCTATTGCAAATAATGTGAAAAATTGAACATTGCTAAAAAATCATTTGGCACAAATATTTTGGCCGTAGCATTCAGATTCGAATTAGAATGGTTTCGTGATTCCAACGTTCTTTATTGGTATGAATAGCGGTCACCATCACATCATCATCAACGTCAAACCGTCTCCACGATCATCCCTACTTTTGTACCACTCACTCACCTACTACTGCATCCATCCATATCAATATGATAAAATCAAAATAATGAATTTTTCAAACGGTCATCATCACCATTGTCGTGATGGCATCATATTGAGAAAATCATATCATAAAAAGGATACACTTTTTCAAACACTGTAGCCGAGCAAAGACGATAAAGCCGAAGTGTAGAGAGAGCCAAGAGAAGATGTAGAAATACATTGTTCCGTTGTTGTACTGATTTTCATTTAATTCAAAGTGATCAAACCTTGTTCGTGCTTTCCCTATAAACAATAAATTTAATAGGTGCAGATAGGGTTAGATAGTGTATGTCAAATATCGCCTCAATCAATTTTCCTTTTTGCTAACGGCTTCACTCTTCTTGACGCATACTTGCAAAAGTTTCATCCTCACATTCTCAACAATTTATGACATTTTAGCCCACAAATGCAGAAAAAAACATTTGTTAAAAATGTTTGCAAAGACGATTGAATTGGAAACTAAACAAATGTTTGTTTTTGTTCTGCACTGCGTCGTACATTTCAATTATCATCCAAACATCCAATCTAAAAAGGTTTATATGACCATTTGAAAAAGAAACGCTTTTTCGCTTTAAATACTAATTAAAAACTAATCATAAAAAACTAGCGATCTGTCATTCTCTCATTTCAAATATTCAAATAAATTCACGTGTACTACAACCCAATTTCTAGAGAGAAGGGAATCAGATTTGGATCCTAGTTGATCAAACCCTTTTATTTTTTCAACTTATTTGCTATCTACACAAAATTTCTTTATTTGCTTCCTCTCAAGGAAATGTACTTGAAGATGCGAAACCGCTGCAACATGTTATCATCTAAATCAAAAATTAAAGCCCAAGTAACCACTAAGAAAGAGTACCCACTTCCTGTTTATTTAATCAAAACAAACCGATGATAAACTTTCAATTTTATTCAACCTACAAAAACGCCTCTTTCCTTTGCAATGCTAAATTAAAAGCCAGGGCTGGACATACAACTGTTAAAATTTAGATATAAATCTGTAATTTGAAAAAATGTTTATCGTCGGTAAAATAAAACTGATTATGATGATGTTAAGACTTAATCTACCTTTACCTTGATGAAATTCGACGTAGGAACGAATTAGGGTAAGTTTTAGGACAACCAATGAATGTCACAACAAGCATGCAGCTCATCATGCTCGGGTGTCAGAATAATCATGAATGAGTAAAGTATTCATGAGAAAAAAATCCCCGAAGCATTCGTTTTTTTCTTTAAACACTGCTAAACTTCGTATTTGATAGCAAACAATGGCTTCTTTTTTTCTTTCAAAAATATTTTATTCTTTTCGTTGTCATTTTCCTTGATCAAATAATTTCGAACACAATGCTTTGCTAATTTTAGATAGCAAACTGAGATATGCGAATCTTTTAATAAAAACCAAATGTAAAATCCTTCGCTTTAGCTTCAGTCATTGGAGGAGCCTTATTAAAAAACCTTAATCATTCACGTAATCGATCAAAACTTTGTATGCAAAGATGGGAAAATAAGATAAACAACGCTATTATAATACTTTTTTGTGTATTTTACCATTTTCACTTACTTTAGTAAGCCCAATTTACAAAAGAAGTAAAAATGGTACTTGATTTACTTTCAAAATATTTCAACTGCATGTATCAAATTAAGTGAACGTTTTTAAAATGAATTCATACATAATAAAAAAGCAAATAATATAAAAAAGAATACCTTAGTTATATAGGCTTTTACTTCTTTGTTAAACTTTTCAAAGTCCTTACGGTAGAACGATGATGGTGGCAACCAATGATTGCATCACTTCCAACGGCAATAATGATTCAAAAGGTTTTTTGCATTAAACGATCTTTTAGCCAAAAGGAGACACCACAAGGTAACGTTTTTTTCTTTACACAGATATATAAATATTCACTTCATTATTATGCATTAGTAAGTTGTCACTTAATTCTGTTTCAATATAGAACTTTTTACGCACACTTCATGGTCGTCACATCTTTGTCAAATGGTTAAATGATTTTGAATAAAAATACCCTTCTATTTTTCCATTCGCTAGCAAAATAATGTCTAGAAGGACTACTGTTGCAGTTGCAATAATAAAAAGTAATCACATTTTATATTTTCTGCATGTGTCACGCAAAAATTTCCTTTCCATCACCATCCTCACTACACCAACTACAAAAAAAACCTCGATAGAGCTCTTTTGCCACTGATAAAGTGGGGGAGGATAATAAATCCTTTTGAATTCATATTAGTTGAATTTTAAGAAGCAAAAATCGTCATTAAATTCGTTCATTATCATTATTATTTGACCATTATAATCATCTACATCAGCAGAATATATGCATGTCACAACAAATGCATATCATCTACATACATCATCACTCACACGTACAATCTTTCTATATAGATCTATACATTATTTAGTTTTGTCACAAATTTAATGGCTCCACTTATCTAATGATGTGTTTTTCTTATTTATACACTGTCAAATTTGATGAGACACGCTTTTTCTAATGGAAACTACATGATTTACTATCCAATGTTAAACAACGACAATAGCAAGAAGATGAGTCGGGGCCATAATAAATGATTTTTTTCCTTTTAGAAATCAATTAACCTATGTGACGACTTGTGTGATCCGTGACAAAAGGTTGATTTGATGATTGGAAGGAGACGTAGTATAAATTCTTGCTCTTATGCAAGTAAAAAAATCAGGACGAGTTCCGTTTTTCTTTTACGTCCATTATCGACGGTTAAGCACCACACTACAAATCACGCATCACTGTATTACCTGATTTTTTAAAACAACCTTTTCTTGTTTTTACTTTTGTGACATATATTTTTTTAGATTTGGTATGATGAGGGTTATATAAGAAGTATTTACACTATATGTTTATGGCTGATTTGTGTTTTTGAAATATTTACGACAGATACACGGAAACTTTTATATTTAGTCCAGTATTTTTATAAATAAACACTTTTCATGACAAAAATTGTCCACGATATTTGCCGAAATAATAATCAAGGTGAGATACACCTTTAAAGTTCAGTCACTCAAAACTCCAATTTGTAACCCAATTTATAAAAATAACGTGTCTGCTCAGAGCCAAAATTTAACAGGTCCACAATCCATGATCTCTCAATGTGGAATGAACACAAATGCTTAAAGAAAAGGTTTACATGTTCCTCAAATCCTCATCATCATAGACTATCGTTGTTAACGCAAGATAACGTTTACGAGTTAAGTGGTTAGGAAAAGGTAAGCAAAGTATACGCGAGTTCTCTAACAAAGAGAATACCAAACCAAATAGGATTCGATGCTTGCAGTTCCTTCTTGCATTGTTTGAAAACCTTTTTCTTCATCTCACCTATGCAGATTTTAGAGCTATACCTTAATAATGTATTAAGATCATTTGAAACCACTGCTGGTATCATCATTACTATCATCATCGTTTGGATTTAGTTATGTTTGTTACTTTTGTAGCAAGTTACTATAATTCAACAAGTGGTTCTTCTGATGATCTTCTTTCGTGCTTTAGCCAAGCAGCCCGAAAAGCCATATTAATGTTGTCGTTGGTCCACCTTTTTCACAGTTTAACCGTAGCTTTTTCTTTTTTAAACTCGTGCAGCAACATCAACCTTATCTTATCCCATTTGTACATCTGCAATATTTGATAGGTCGGCACTGTTGCGGCAGCTAACTTGATCACATCGTAATCAAGACAGTACCGTATTGCACTAGAAATAAAACTAATTTGCAGAACAAATGTGCGTTAAACAAACTTACGAAAATCTTTTTTGTGGATTTTTCTGGTTTAAAAAAATGAACCCTATATCATGCCAGGATACGCGTCTGTGCGTGTCAATCTTTCAAATCTTTTGGCAATCCATTCGCAACTATTACTCCATTTATGAATGATGAATAATAATGATGTCCGTTCATATTAACAAATTTACATCTGTAAATTTCTACATTAGTTTGATTTGGAGATTAAAATTCGCAACTGTTTTGTATATTATGTGAGCAATGATATGATAATATTAGGTGTATATGCAACACTAAAAAGATTTGGTTGATTTTACAGCACTGTTGGGCTGACCTATTTCGTTATAGAAGATGATGTAGGAAATATAATAATGAGCTTTCCAGTAATCGATAGCTCGGGCAAATTGCAAAATTACCTTGCTTTGCGTAATATCATAATAGTTTTAAAATGATCATTTCAAAAACTTCATTTTTTATAAATCCGTGACAAATCATCAAGTTGTTCACATGTGAACTTTTAACAGTTTATAAGGATGTAACGCCTTTTCCACTGCACTTACAAAAGAAGTGTCAAATATGCAGAAACAATATAAGCAACAAGTAATATACTAAACACTCATGTTTAATAAATGCTTAGCTTTGCGATTCGCCACAAAACCTCTTGGCAACAAAAATTATATACTTGAGCTGTAAATACAAACTCTAGACAAGTTACCGAAGATAAAAAATCAAGGAATTAAAACATGACAAAAAAGCACAAGCTTAAACTTAAGCTTTATAGCGTACTTTTCAGTAAAATAATTGCATATTTGGCAGCATGCATAATGTGAACTGAATGTTAAACCATTCTGCATGGGTTTTAGCTGTTGTCATTTACAGTTTACTAGAAACGATTTTTAAATTGAAGTTCAATGTTACTAGTTGCCGATTACAACTCAAACAGCAAAAATCCCGACATAAATTCGTCAACAAGACAATAACAATTTAATGATAGTGATGCAAAATTGGACATAATTGACCAGCAAGAAATAAGAGTTCTGTTAGACGCCGCATGTGCATCCAGCAACGCCACTGAAATAAGAAAAAATTGAAGCATGTTGTCAACAGCCAAGTGTCCCTAAATGTCATTGACACAGCAGCCAACCTCCACAATTTTGTTTGTACGCGTGGCTCTATTGGAACATGCATGAGCCTTTTCTTTACCCAGCTTGCATTACAAAAGACAATGATCAATCTAGTGTCTAGTGCGTTTCATTGAAAATAGTCATCCTAAAACGAGGGTTAGAAGTTTTTATAAAAATTGCTGAATTGATTTTAAGTAAAAATTAAACATGATTTCAACAATAAACCATTCAAAAGTTTGGATTTCGTACGAAGTCATTACGTAGAAAATAATATTAAAGCATACTAGATATTTTCGAGATTTAAATTTTAAATGTCTAATTATTACTTTAGAAGAAAATGAAGAAACCTCCAAGAAATACAAAAAATCGAATAGGAAAAAGGGGAAGTAAAAATTAAAAAACCAGTGTGTAATCACGTACGAGATCCTCTCTAAGCCTATGACAAGGTCACGTTAAGTCAGTCGAGTATAAAGAAAGACGAAAAAGCTGAGTTGTACAAGTTTTTTTATTACTTTGGGATAAACTCCTATAAAGGATACTTTAAAAAAGATGATGATGGTGGCAAGATACGATTGATCCTTCCTCCTGGGAGAAAAAAGGAAAATGTGCACAAAAACGATGAAGAATGAACACTTAAGTATTACCTTCTGCCTGGAATAAGCCTTTAAAATGTTTTAACTGAAGGTTCCTTTTTATTACAGATTTTTACCTTACAAGGCCAATGGTCTTTAAGGATTAAAAACGATTTCACGTTTTATCATCATCCGATGGAGTCATTGGAAAGCATAAGTAATAAGGAATATTTTATGCTCCCTTCGGACATAGGTACCCTCATATCAACTTTTATATTCCGCCTTGGGCCTGTTTAGTTGATGAATCCTTCGAAACTCGATCCTAAAAAACGCCACGAGGAACACTACATTTCTTTACGTTTTTAGTTGGTAGAATATATACGTTGTCCTATTGACTTTTTACAAGAACGAGTGTGTTATGTAACATATAATAATCCAAATTTAAAAGAAAGTGGGTATAAAGTCTGCGTTAGTTTTGTATTTTCTGCTTGAACTTGATTAACTATCCAGTTAGTTGTTTATTCATTTAATTTGTTACGAATAGAATCAAATATTCAAATATTATACTTAATTCCTACATTATTTTGGATAATATTCGGATTCATAATATACGAAAATATATGTAAGCTGATTGTAGACGTTTAAACTAGCGATACAATATACAATTCTTTCATATTATGCATAAATTACCAATTAATATCAATTTAAAAAAATATATAATCTTGGCTTGGTTCATGCATAGGCATCATTTAAGCATTTCAAAGAAGGAAACTAATTCCATTCGGGTTGAAGGAGTCTCCCTCTATGCGAAACACAAGCGACAAGCAGGTTCTGCTTGATTGTGCATGCAACAGGTGTCGGACGGTTATAACTATGACTACAAACGTTGTTAGGCAACTTTTTAAGAATTTTCTCATAATCTTGCTCAGTATGTATGATAAGAAAAATTGTTATCATCAAATTACAATAATAGGTAAATCCAGCATTAAAATACTGAAAAGACATTTTCCAAGAAAATGAAAGTAAAAATTTCTGGGAATAACTTTCATTTTGCTATTTTCTGACCAATACGTGCGCAGTCTATGAAAAATGTAAAAATGGACAAATTGGGCAAAATAATGCAATGCCTTTTTAATAAAAGAATAAATGCTTACCCATTTGCGATGGTGTACATTGCTCTTGCTGTAGAATCGCCAACTTTTGTTTGCAATTTTGCCAAATTGGTACATCTTTCAGCAGGAACTTCTGATATACTTCTACGCAATTTTCTTCCGCCGCCAATACTAGGTGTGTTTCCTCCATTATTCTGTGATTTGCCCAGAGTTGCACTCGCACCATCTCCTATTGGGGAAATGTTGAGCTCTTCATACAGTGAAGTGTTTAAAATTCTATTAGATTTCGTTTTGGGTTCAGGCATTCCTACTCCGGGTGAATTGGAATATGACTGATCCATTCCACTTCTTGGATTTATCATAGAGTCCACGGAACATGACTTTGGTATATTTGAATAATCCGAGCAACTTGTCTCATAGCCAGAGTCCTTATTATAAATTCTGGTTTTTGGACTAGGTCGTTCCTTTCCTGATATCCTCATATTGTTTTCTAAACTTTCCGACGACGAAGACGTCGTCTTGTTCACCTTCAGATTATTTTCACTAGTTTCACCGCATCTTTCCACGGTTCTATCGTTTAGCACTGCCTCAGCCCCTTTGCTATCACTAGTTACAGTCGTGCGTATAGAAGCTGTTGGCACATTTCCATGGCTATGTGCTCCAAGTGAAGCTAGATTGTTATCCTTACCACTTGGAATATTTGATTTGTTTTTCATATGCTCTTTAATCTGTTTCTCTTCCAGGATCACTTCCAAATTTTCATAAATAGTTTCACAGGACTGTAGTGAATTAGCTCGGGAAGATGTTGAAGAAGTGGAAGAATTGTTTACCTCGGAAGAATTTTTTAATTTTCCAGCAACGTCCCCTTTGCTTTTGCTGGAAGATGAAGTTGTTCCAGCAGTGGACTTTTGATGTTTGTGACCAAAATTCTGTTGTTTCACAATGTTGGCGTTATTCTGCTGCGCACTTTGATGTTGATGCTGATGATGATTTAAATAAATACTGTATGCAGATCTGCCTTTCCCACTGCTATTATTACAAACAAAGCTTTGAGCTCGGGAGTGTTTCACCTTGACTTGCCCCGAGTTCCCAGACTTTCCTCCTGAACAACTGTTATTTTCACTGGAAGTATTTTGGGTAACAACTAAAAGTCTTTTCTCGTTAAAGCTTTGACTTCTTTCTGGCAGTTTTCCAGTTGCACTGCTGTTGCTACTGCCAGCCCCACCACGTGAGGAGGAGCTTAGCCCACCTGTCGTGGATGCAGCACCAGGATTTAAACTATGTGTTTCAATATCCAATTCTTTTAGAGCAATCACATTAATTGGATGTTTATCGTCTGCAGCAATCACAGAAGAAGCTACAATTTTACCACTTCCACTATGATTTCGTAAACTTCGCAAAAATTTCGTTGCACTACTTGCCAATCTGGCTGACTCTCGTCTTTCAACTTTTACTTTTGTTGTCCCATTACTACTATTACTACTCCCGCTTCCAGATCCACCTGTTGATCCTAAAGTTGCAGATTTACCAATACCGGTTCCATTCCCACCCGGTCCACTTTCTGTTGAACAAGACGGGTCCAGATTTACTTGAACGTCCCCGTCCAAATGGGATATACTGCTTTCTTTTGAATGATCTTTTAGAGATGCCGTGCTCCCTTTATTTCGCTCAATGTCTCCTTCGCCCCTACAATTTAGAGAAACACGAGTCAGTATTGTATGTAGAAGTTGAAATACTTTACTATAAATAATTCTACTTTATTTCTGAAATTAATTATTTTTTAAAAAAACTATCTCTCAAGATAAGAAATACTACAACCAATAAAAATTTGGGCTTAATAATAACGAGCATTTATTTCTGATAAGTTCTAGTTCCCCACATTTTCTTTTTTATCATGCATATCAATACATAAACTTATTGCATTTGTGCTAAAAGAATTAAAATTCTTATTTTTAGCATCATCATCCAAAAGGGCTTAAATTTTTGTTATTTAACATAGAGACTTATTCTCCCTTCCCATGCTCCTTAGATTTTTTTTACTATTTACTGCGTGAATTTTACACACCCCCGTAGATTTTCTAGTAGCATGTACTTATACCTGTTGTTGCTTGTATCTATTAAGGAAATATATTTTATTTCTGTGTGTAATTATAAATGCTTCGCATACATCATTCATCAATAAAATAAGAGTTTGCCTAAATAAAAGCTTTAAAGTTGAGTGCGTCAGTCATAAAAGTGGCAAAAAGTTTTTTTTACAGGAGCGTGCTTTCGAGTGAGACTGCTTTTGTTTAGCCATATAAGATTAGTAATACTTACATTTATCATACTTTTTTCAGATTTCTTATAATACAGGTTGGCGTTACACGCATAAAAATCATTTCTTATCAGTTGAACAAAAATTTACCTGTTCACTTGAGGGAATTAGACAAGGCACACAACTCTTTCTATTTCATAATCACCATCTATACATTGAGGGCACTGTGTGAAGATAATTTTTAAGTAAATCTTTTTAAATGCATCATTTGAACGATTACGAAATAACACATTTGACTGGTTGACCAAAAATCTGACATGTTTAATAAGAAATAAGAATAACAATCACATAAGGTACGGTATTTCACTAAATAGCAATGCAAATCTCTGTGGGCATTTAACTAACGGTGGTTGGCGATTATCACATCACATCACCTTCAACCTTCCTAGTTTTTTTTGGCAATTTTTGCTCCTTTTCTCCCATGGATAACTGTTTTTTTATTAAATTTATAATCAAATTGTACACTTAATTATTCAGAATTTGTTACGCATTTTGTTAATTAAAATTTCTTTCTAGAAACAAACAACTTTTTCAATTTTTAAAACCTTACTGCTTCAATTGACGGTTAAGACGTAGTTGTCACCTGAAAATGATTGGCGTGACGCTTTCAACAAATGTTCACAACAAAACAATTCACAAAAAACAATTAAACAATAGATTACATATATGACACTGGCGATAAATAGACAAAAAATTATGGAACCAATGAACCGAGATGCCCAAATATGGAAAGACTCTATCCATTCAGTTTTCTTTATCTTGAGATAATTTTTTTCCAAAGCACACGTCCCAAGTTAGGGTTTTCTACCCTGATACCAAGATTTTTACTGTCAGTTTATTCACAGAGATATTTACAATTTAAGTAGCAAAACTGACATTTTTTAGATAAACGCTTTCATTTTGGATATCGCACCAAAATGCCACGAAACCGCATTATCACGACAATGTTCAACAAAAGGGTTGTAAACGGTTGCGAATTTGTTGAGAGGACAAGTGGCAACTATCGTTGGTTGTTTAACAGAAAACACGACGGTCCAAAAGAGAATTTAATGTCCTGTTTCATACAATGTTTAGCAAGCTACTGCTAAGTTGCCTTGTCGCCAACAATTGGCCAAAAAGTAAGATTTTTTCTTGAATGGGATAAACAGTACGACACCACACAACACACTGCAATAATATACAGCATAATCAAAAATACAAATCGGTGATCGAGGAACATGATCGCAATGATGTTTCTCCGTTCATCCGACCGTATATAGTAATGTGCTAAATGGCAAGTGGAATCCACTTAAGACTCTGCAAAATTTTTCCTGTTATTATTATGACTGAAAGGTTCAAGAAAAAGATCACCAGCAGACACTGCGACTCACTTTCTGAGCTGTTGAGGTTGTAAAACATTTAAAAATTGTGTACGGTATATTAAACCAAAGTAATAATGTATAATGCTAATAAATAGACATTTAATGTAGGTTTACAGCCATAATTCTAAGAAACAAATGGATAGGATGCAATACTGCACATTTTCTTCATTACACTGCGCAAACCACCACGATACTTTTAATGCGCACATTTTTATTCATGAAAAACTTTGATATTAATATGAACGTTGTTTTGAGTAAGTCCTTTTTTTCGTAAGCATACCTTACAAAAAAGGATTTACTATCCACTCCTCTTTCATATATTCTGCCGTTGTTGTAGCTACATTAATATTATATTTTGAAGAAAATTTGCTAAAAGACTCGTGTAGCAGGAGCAATCACTTGGTCAAAAGCGCTTAACATTCGGATTTCTGGCTTACTTTTTTCATACGATTTAATTGAGTCTATAGAATGGAATAAAACCGCCGTTCCTCTGGCTGTGACATGCAACAAAGTAGCAAAAATCAGTTACGCAGAGCAACAAATGAACTGATATACCTGTATCAGTTTTTGCATTTGTCTAATATATAAAAGGCGCCCACAAAATAGCCATACAGGGATTGCATGCAAACCTTGTAATAAACTGGTGGATGAGTAAATGCAGGACAAAATGTTTGTCCCTTCTTTTAAAACATCGGATTTATTGTCAAATCTGCTACTACACTCACCTTCATTCTTTCTCAACGACTAAAATTCAGTGTTTGGCCAATTCCCAAATTTGAGTAGCATAATAATGAAAAATTAGCTATTTTACTGTAATAATCTTATTAACCTGTAAGTACTATAGTTAAGCTTCCCTTTGTAATTCATACCAGTGCAGCACACTTGAAATAAAATTTGCCAGTAGGCTTATGTTGAACTTTTAATAATCCTATTAATTTGATAGATTCTCTGATTTCATCAAAATGTCACGGAATAATAACGTAACTTATAAAATAATATTATCTTGACTAGATTATAGCTCCGGCTGACCGTGTATGCAAATCCATGCGCACGATGAGATTTAAGACATAACCGAAGGGCCTAAGTTTATTCGCAAGCTTTGCAAATCTTCAAGACTTTTTAGGAGAACCGAAAAACTGTTTTGATGCATTCATAGTATATGATCCTGTAGATATACCATAGCATTATTACACCACAACAAGATTAGGAATCGTGCTTCTCCTAAGTAATTCTTTCTGATTTGTACAATATGCTGGTAATATTGTAACCAATAAGAGTGATGGACTGCTGCGATAAGCATACGTAAATAAGCACATTGTTGCAAAATTGTCCAATATCAAACTGATCAAAAGCATCTTCATCAAAGAAGGAAAACCAGTCTGACATTTTCTGTTCTTGTTCTTAAGGAGAGCCCCTCATCTTTCTCAAATCTGTTTCTAAGCGTTTGTATGCACTGCCACATAAAATCCTGATAAAATACAAGCCGGAGGCGGCAACTCAGGCATGCTGTTATAAAATAATTGTGGCACCGTTTCGAACCTTAATAAAATAACCTCGGCTTCTTTATGACAAGCAAGATCCATGCCTATTTGCTCGTGCTGATAATCTGACAAAGTCTCATGCTTGCAGAAAGTCCACAAGAATGAAAAAACAAGGGTACAAAAGAATTATTTTTAAGAAACTATTGCAATAGAAAAGTAAAATAATCATTCATTAATTTTACATTTTTCAATCCAGCTGCACACAAGGATAGTATTCCTTAAGTATTTTTATATTCTTTGTCATGATTCGTGTATTATTTTGTTGAACAATAACTGCCTATAAACTTTTGTTACGAACATAGAAGAATGTGGAATCACTCCACCTCCTACGTACACCATCATCACTTACAACAACGTAATGAATGCAATGTACTCAAACATTTAATTATCGTCTTTGTGTTTCTTTCTTCTGACTCCATTTGGCTCCTTCACCAAAAATATATCTTATCTGTATCATTTTTGTCTTACGAGATGACGGGAATAAAGATTGACGACAAAGACAAACGTCATAACATTTACCAGGTATAAATCATTGCATAATTTTGGTCTGCTCTTTTAAAACCATACAACAAAGAGGGTGTCAGAGCTAATGTGAAAACATCTTTAAAATTCATATAACCGCTCTGGTTATCATTTTTTGTATTTATCTAATAATTCAAAGGATACACTTGGCAGTTGGCAGCATGAACCCCGAATAAATTACCAAGTATTTAAAAAAACAACATGTAAGTTATGAATACGGTCGACAGTTTATATTTTAATTACTCGAAGAATAATGATAGTGCATTTTGATAGTATTGCAACGCAATTTGTTATCTAACGATACTAAAAAAGCTATTTAGCAATTAACAGGAAGTTGTGAAAGACAAAACTTTAAAATTTTATTTTTACCAAACCTTGCTCCGATTAGGTATTAAACTAATTACTTTATATCTATAAATATATGCTCGAAATATTAACGTCTGGTGTTTCGGGGATAGAGAGCAATAGCTGGGACGGTGTTGCAGTTTTCTTCTAATTATTTACCCAACTAATACTCTTGTGGTGGTCTACGTTATACATTTTATGAGTTCAATTATGTGGGCGAGAAAAGACAAGATGTGCTCAATCACTCCCATTTACTTAAGACAGGTATTATCTTTTATGGTAAATGATGACACAATTACAGCTCACTTTGAGCCGGCTTATTTAAATTTTGTTGCGCCTTTTTATCATAGCAATCAGGGAGATGATTAAACTATAACTAATCAAAGGGTGACAGTAGCTACGCCAATATCAGCCTACTTTCCTATGCCGTTATTTTTAGCTTCAATTGTAAACAAACTAGTATCTTAATATTAGATTTTACAAATTTACATATATACACATACCTCCATACCTTTGTCAAATATCTCTGAGTTTTAATAAATTTTGATGCTAGGTTCCATAGATAGAAAGTCTTTGGGTTTATGTAAGCGCCAATGCACTGAACACTTAACTAAACTAATGTACTTTATGCATTTCAATTTCAAAATGCAAACTACAACGTCAACTCCATCTCGTAGAAGTTAGCTTATTCGCTTACTTATATAGAAGAGGGTTGGCTAGGTAGTTATTGCTTAGCTCAAAAGACGCTTGAAAGTTTCAAATCATGATAAATCCTTTGTATGAGAATTATGCATGATTATTATGTATGTGCAACAAAAATTAGTTGCATTATTATAATCGTTATTGCATTCAAAGGTTTTGTTGTTCAATAGATAATCACACAGCGATCGAGTTAACATTAATTTTAATGTGATTCTTTCTTCACAATATAATATGACGGTGTACAATAACTTGAATTATAATTATTCTTGCAAAAAACTAAAGTTTCATGACAATTGATTTATTTTCTTTATCAATTTCACATTTCCCCTCTGTATGTTTGTTCATGCAGCCCGTGTCTATAAATTTTTCCAATTTAATCATGAAATCCTCATTTTACAATATTACTTCAATTACATACGTCAACACTATTTACTTGTAGCAGTGAGGGAAGAAAAAGGACAAAAGTTGATGAAAATAGTTGAGGAGATTGAGGGGATTGCATGTGTGGATCCTCAGAAGAAACCTGCTTTTCTTCTCATGTACAAATATTAACGACATCAAAAAAGCGAAGCATCATGCATGGTTTTAAGTTACACAGTACATGCTTCTCGTTGACCACGACTACGTTTCTTATGCTTTCTATTAAATTGAGTATGTTAAACTAACTATAGTTCATGTTTCTCACTATCTCACCTCTTTGACGGCTTTCTCAACAATTTCATGCTGCTTACAATGGACCACATATTTAGGCTGTTTTTGGTTATTTGATTTGACCACAACGATTGTCAAAAATGATTGGATTCCTCCCTTCTTTTGGTAAAAACCTCTAGCGTTCCAGCGACGACGGCATCATTATCTGATTTGGTCAGCACTTAGATCTGTAAAACAAAAAGCAACAATATTATATTAGTTTAGGTTGAAACAAGTACGCATTGTTTCATCAGTTAGCCTATTGTTTTATACATTATTTAAAATCACTAGATGATAATCACCTGCTCAACTCTAATTAATAAAGCATATTACGAGCGGATTACAAAAGTGGACTCAGATTGTGTCTTTAAACGAGTTGTTTATAAGCAAATTAAAATTGTTCCAGCTTTTACACTGCTATTGCAACATGTTAGATATTTGATTTGCTCATTATTTCAACTGTTGACGACGCTTATTGGAATAGAACCGCTTTTAGAAAATTATTGGAAATTGGCCAATGGTCCATGAACGTTTGCACGGTGACTAACTGACAGATACAGGCGTGAAAGGTTTCCCATAAACGGCAAGGGCAATAAAGAACTCAATGGGTTAAAACCTTTATAATTGACTACGTCATTTAAGTCATGTTTCATATTAGTGTTTAAACATCTCAAAAAACGACATAACGAAATACTATACTAGGACAGATTCGGATTCAACATATTTTTACACGTTTTATGTATGTTAATTTCTTTGAAAGGTGTACTCAGGCTGCCAGCATTAGGCACAAAATCTCTGCCCCTTCTCTGTATGAAAAAATAAAAGAAAGTAAGGCTTACTTATATGATTAGATTCTGATGAATTTGATTAAAGAATTTTAAAATGCAAAATGGATCCCAAATGATAAAAACGATATGGCAGCAAGCAACCATTTTTTAAATAACAAGTTAAAACAAATTTTAAACTTTATGCTCTTGTCAGACCCGACATCGTTCATAAATAGAAAATGTTGATTAGTTGTTAGTAATTTTTGTACTATTGCCTGACACCTGCTAAATAACTATACGATCAAGTATTGGTGAAAAAGATGCACAAAAGTGACGCTATTCCTTCAACTTTCCGCTTTGTCTACTGTTGATAAATGTTACACACCAATGAAATAGGCAATCTATACACACTCGTATGTGTGTTTGTAGGTCTGCCTTAACTCTTTGCTAATATACTGTTGATTTTAATGATTTGTAAAGAAAAAGTAGGTAGCAATGTTAAGAAAATGACAATAAAGGTAGTTTCGCTCAACTTTGTACGGACCATAAAATAATACTGCATCCTGACAATTTCCTTTTCAGAGCCAATCGATACTATTTTTTCCTTGGCAAAATACATTTTTCTTCCTTTTTCAACTCACTTTATTGTTATTTCCTACTAGAGCGGATAGGTTAATTAGTAGAATTACTTGGGATAGTGAATATAGCTAATAATAAGTAGATTGATTTTCAAAGTTTTTTCATTGTTTACTTTTTGACGGATGTAGTACAAGTTATTACTGATTGCTGCTCCTATCATATATGATTGTTTTAAATATATGCTAAATTAAATATAATATTGAAACTGTGCAATGCGCAAAAGTTTTTTGTTTAAAATAGGAAAAGCTAATGCTGTTCACTGACTGAATTTTCAACTCTAAATCAAAATTTCATTTTATCGTCTATTAACAAGTACAATTGTTTTTATTCTTATTGCATTTCACGGATTCTTATAACTTATTAATTGCAAAATCCTTATCAGAACTTTTGAAAAAAATACTTTGCGTTTGTAAATAACAAAAAGATTCTAAACATACCTAAATGAAATTATAATAATTGATTATCCTTCTCCAACCACGTATATCGCAATAACTGACATAGTGACTGACTTTAATAATTCTAATCTTTATCATCATCCTCACGCAACCACGCAATATTAAAATACGTATATGCACTCCTTTTACAACAAATTCTCTCCTTTGCCGCTGTATGACTGGCTATATTTTGTTAGCTTAATTTGGACACTTAACCTAAAATTATATAAAAAATTTAAATGTTACGCTCATACAATCCTAAGTAATAATTATGCATGAAGCCGTACATTTAAAACATTTCTACTAATTTTATCCGTACTCCAACAACCTGTTACTTTTGGGTCCAACCGTATCGGTACTTCACCCTTTTAAGAGTTTTTATAAAAAACGCTCCCCTTCGTTTTTCAAGACAATGAAACAATTGCTATGAAGATGTTCTTTTAAAAATTTCAAGAACATGCTTATTATAATCGTGTGTGGTACATCACCGTCGTCATCACTGCGTCGTCGTCCTCATCACCATCGTCATCAACATAGAAACCTTTCTCTTTGACTGCCTCAACAAAAATCCCTTTGAAAGCGTAAAAATCTATTGTAAAATATTATTGACTCTGGTGAAGGGTGATCATATAATAATAAGCGGAGGAAATACTCATTAGATTAAAAAACGGCATTTAATATCTCCATGGTTTTCATTATCATACCGAATAATAACAACAATAATGCTGTTATCCTATGAAAAAGGCCGAAACCGACATCATTATGGTTGCAGTGCGGAAAATAAAAGAATGCGATAATAAAATAAAAAGATAGTGAGACGAGTAGCATGAAATGAAGTTCAGAATAATAACGATCCTTTAATAATTATACTAAAAAATATTTATGTATTTACACACTACATACAATTCAAACTGTCAGTATACAACATTTCAAATAAATTTATGATTTATGTTTTAACATTCTTGTGATTGTTTTCTGACAATAATGTAAGTTTGTAAGAGGTGAAAAGATCAAATCTATTTTTGTCCCTGGTTTCATCCCCTTTCCTTATAAGATTGATGACGAGCATCCGATTTATATCAAGATCTAGATTATTATTCTTAATTAACCGTTATTAACGGATGTGCTTATACTGGATGGTTTGAGTACTAACTCACGACATTATTATAAAAACTTTTTCATTCAAATGCACGTGCTGATTTGTAAAAGAGTAAAATATTCAAAAAGCCTTTATTGAAATCAAGGCTTTAAGGCCCACCTACAGATCTCAAAGTAAAACTCTAGTATGATGATGATGAGCTATCCTAACAAATATAGGAAATTAAATGGACAGGTTTATAAATTGTAGAATGGTTTGAGGCGAGATTATTCTTCTCATTTTACGGTAAAATGAAATGAGATAGAGTCGGTATTTAAAACAGTTTTATCATCTTATCATATTGTACCCTGATTTAGCTGCGCGTATAATTAGTTCTCTCCAAGTGAAGGGAGTATGCTCACAGGGGAAACTATTTTTTCACCCTTTGGGTATAAAAATTCCAGCTTTCAAAAAAGGAGAATGAATATGAAAAATCTGGTTAGATTCATTAACTTCGTTAAAAAGGACTGAATCAAACAAAAGACATTTTCAAGACTCCACCAACCCCTTTTGCCAGCATCACTTTTTTATCAACCTCTTCTATAGCATAACGTGAGCATCCATGTGTGTGGTGGGCTTTCCTCATCGAAACTCAACTCACCCTCTTCTCTTAAAAATGTGGGTCGGAAGAGAATGTTTCAAAAGAAAGTAAGAATAAGAAATATATTTTACAATGACTGAACTTAATAACTCAAAAACCACTGGAATGAAGACACAGCCCTCTTGACTCCACCTTATTGACTCAGGTTTGGCTCCATCCAGCAATAATTGCGCTCAAAGTAAAATCCACTTCATTACTATACGAATTGCAAAGCAGACTTTAAAAATTTCCTTATTTCGCTTCGGCTGTGTTCGTGCATTTAATGTAACAATTTAAAGTTGTTGTTTGTGCAAGTGCATAAACCCACATAAACCCTGTTTGTTCGTAGTTTCTTTCTGAATTGGCTGAGGAAATAAGAAATTGTCGGTGGTGATGTGGATGGGGATCACGCTGAAGAAGTTGTAAGCTAGTAGTAGTAAAAAAGAATCCACTTAACTCTTTCATGCGCTTAAACTTTATACACCTTGCTTCCTGCATTATATTATGCTTGTCTCCGTCCACATCAATATTTACATTTTTATTGGTCTTGTTCCTTAATCCAGAATGTTTTTAATCTCGCATTGTTTCACTGTTCAATTGGAGACTCATTTCAATTTTTTTCTAGCGCTTATCTCTTGGTATTTGATAGTGGTGCCTGACTGATTCAAGGTTACGCAAAGACGATACGATGATCTTTGTCTGATACAAGTCAAGCTAAACGAAGACAAGCTGAGAAAAAAGTCTACGGTTTCTTTTCCTGTGTTTTAAATCAACCTAAAAAACGTTCCTTTTGCATTTACATTTACTCATGCATGTCCTAATTGAGAGACTGTGAAAGGGAACATTCTTCTTCTATCATTTTATACAAGCTCTGTTTTCTGTTCGCCAACTTGTACGAAAAACAACATGTGGGCTTCTATTAAATAGCAGCATATTTATCAGTTTTGCTACATAAAAACACTGAATCAGAAGCAAAGGATAAGAAGCAAAAGCCTTATTATCTTCTCTTTAAGCACTTATTGTGTTTCTTGCTATAGGCATTTCCGTCAAATCACAATTTTAGTTTTTCCGCTAAAAATGGTTGACTCTTTCTGATAATGCCACACAGCAGCGGTGCTTTGGCACGTCACATTAATATCTACGATTTAAAGACAGTTTTAAGAGCAAGCTAGTTAGTGATGACGAGATGAGTGGGGAAGAGGAGGAGGAGGGAATTCAAAAACAATGAGCATTTATTTATCGCAGATTATTTTACAGACTACTGTTCTTTTTTATTCTACGACCAGAAAACACCTCTTGATTACGATAACTTGGCTAATGACTATTATAGTTTATGCATTATGCATATTAGGTTAAAATCTAAAACGACAAAGTCAAAAACTTGAGGAGAGGGGTTGTTGCAACCGCAGTTAAATAGTCTGCAGCATTTGCTAAAAGGTCGAACGAACCCGAGGATTTTTTTCATGGGAATATGAAAACCTAGATACACAAAGGGAGAATAACTCACACTGTTGACTTCAGGTCAGGTACGATGAGGAGGATGACTGATGACGTGGTGGTGTTGATGATTATGGCAGACTAGCAGGAAAATAGGTGGAATGTGCCAAGAACAAATACATTCATCATTTTCCCCTTTAAAAAACTCCTCTTTATATAGCTTGTTAGTTAAAGACTGCACTTTATCATCAAAAACCTACCATTCATTTATGGAAGAGACAAGAATAACGCAAGCGTTGTGGCGCTTGTGGTGTAAATTTAAAATGATAATAATGATATTATTATAATGGGAATGTAAGCGCTTTGCATACCCTTTTTTCGAATATTATGAAAACATTTTTTTCTAATTTGTTTTATGACATTTAAAGCTTGTTGTGGGTGACTACTCCTCATTACTCCATTTGATGCTTCTTTCAAGCATCGCCTTCTTTACTTCCACTGCAACAATGCAAAGAAAATGAGCACAAAAGCATAATCTGATATTGACCGGGAGTCAGTAACAATCAACGGTTTAAGTTCAACTTTATACAATGAGAGACAGGATATGTATGGGAACGAGGAGACAAGTGAACCAACAGGGGGAAATACAGCTCAACAATCTCTGAACAATACGCTAAAGGAGAGGCCCATTATTATTACAATGAGAAATACTTCTTTCGTCTTTTTTAATTCAAGGCATTCAACAAAAATGTTATATTTTCTCACAAAATGGAGCAATAAAAAAAGAAATGTTCTCGTCACTCTCAAACTGGTTGACAGTGAAGTCCCTAACTCTACATAAAACGCTGTGCCTTTTGTGCGTTTTCCCATAATATGATAAAAAATGTTTTTTTGCTTGTGCACTTTATTCCTCCAAGACGCAATGGAGTTTTACTTAATTACAACAAAAGTTTTGTTTTGTGTTTTTTAGAAATAGAAGAAGAGACAAACTATTTGAGTTTTCTTGTGAGCAACAACAAAGAAAAACGAGCATAATTTTTTATATCACTAAACAGAACAGCTACACAGACGTAATGAAAAGAAGGGGAGGACGATATTGTTGTTTTGCATCCTCTGTATTTTTTCTCGAATAATAAAAAAGATACATTTTGATTGTGTCACTTTAAACCCGAGCTTACCTACGCGACCACACTGATGATAATGCATACATAACAAGTAGCGTATGATAATATAAATGAATTCAACAAACAAATCTTTTTTATTTAAATTTTAAAACAGAGATTTAGCCAACGTTATAATTAGGACCTCAAAACTGTAAATATTTTTATGCTGTGAAAACTCAACTTCATTCCTCAAAAAATATGCTCCAGTTTATGTCTATCTTCACAACAAAAGACGAACGAACCACCACCAACGACTATTATTGGCCACACGGGTTGAGGAGGTCGTTTAATAAAATAATAATATTTATCATCATTGACAACATTACTAGAATATAACAAAAGGAGAGAGAGACAGAAAACATAAAATTCTATTCCATCTCTGTCAAACAATAATATATTACAAGTTATTGTTATGTGAGTTTATGCGTGAGCATTTATAAATGCTTCTTACAAGGTAATACCAATCAAGACATTCTCTTGAGTTCAATTGCATGAATAAATAAAATATGGAGCGTTACCTTGCGATTATTTTCCCCTCTTTTAGATCCTAATCTTCTACTATTTACTTTTAAAACACAAATTAAATTAAAACAGGAGCTAAATGCTAGACAATGGTATGTCTTCTACAGCAAGGATTGTACAACTCCCTTCTTCCTTATATACACAAAATGATTTGGAAGATACAAGAAAAACTCTACCATAAGGACAGAATAGTGCGACAACTCTAAAATAGTGACATTGGCGACGATTGTTTAAATAACATCCTGCGAGATAGTAAAGGTAAAACAACATCGCCCATGGTAATGTCAGCAGATATAATTTAGGTTGACTATTTGGAAAAAAATATTTAGTTTCATTTCTAATACAACAAGCTTTGAACCACAAATGTTAAGTAACCAACATGATCCATTTTATTTTATGGCTTACAAAACCTAGCAGATTACAGAACAGATAGACCTACATAAATTTAGCCTATTGCATAAAAAACCTTCCATTGCTGCCGCTCCCAATCGATTTCGTTAAATTCGATAAAGGTGAAAACTATGACATAGATGACGTGAAAATATTTCACAATGAAAATGTGGATGATGCGACTACACAGTTCTTCTTTTAAATGTCGTTGATAAAGTTTCTGATGTGCTATTAATGGGACGAAACAAAGCTGCCTTTTACAAATTAAACTACATTACTATTCAGAATTTTTAATAAAACCAAGAATTTAAAGAGCTTTCCATCTTCAATCATTAAACAATTCCAATTTCAAGCATTTCGCTCATTTTTGCATTTGGATGTATTTTTCAATCAAATCCCGTCTTCTTACTGAAGATTGCTAAATAAGCTTACGATTAGTTGTAATGGCAAAGCATTCTGTAAACCTTTAGCCACAAACAAGCCTTCCTATTAAGTACTCGTCATATAACTGTGACACTTTATTTCACGGATCTGACCGAAAGGTTAACTTTTTCACTTCAATTTAGGGTAAAACATGATCTCTGTTTTTGAGTGACTTCATTTGTTCCTGTTTAAGGATGTGATCAAAATTGAATCTTTACTGTTTCATTTTAAATCATCCTTTCTTTTTGCCATTTTGCTTTGTCTCAATTCTGCTCTCAAATGTTTTGTTACATATCTAGTTATAGCGAATGGTAGAGAGTGAGCAAACTTTTAACCAAAATATCTGTAGGCAGATCTAGCACAAAGCGAGATTATTATTGCGTTAAATGAAACTAATCTTTAGACTTAAAAAGTAATGGGGAAGAGATGAGAGGAAAATATATGCAATGATTTTTAAAAAATAAAAACAGTCTTGTCTTTGAGACACTTTATAAAACAATGATATCATCTTCAACGTCATCATTCCGCAACATCAAAACTCGATACATATAAAACTAATATTTTACGTGAATCAATTTAGGTAGAATGTGAACTCTATTTAGTGCACTTTTCTGACAATATCTCCTGGTTGAAAACTGCTTAAAAATATGCAACGCTAACAGAAACGAGGATAGTGAAGATGACACAAGAATTACATGTTCTGTTTGAAAAACATAAATGCTAAAAAATCTGTTGGGTGGAAAAACTGATATTGGCTGATATTTATCCTTGGAGAAGCAACCTATACACATATGGTTTCCTATTTTAGACAGAAAAATTTTTTTAGCTGTAAATCTTGACTAATTTGTAAATATTTTAATGTCATGATCGCGACATAAAAATTAAAACATTTTTATTGTACCAGGTATAACATTTCAGTATTTTCACCCAAGATTTTTTTAACCGAACTCAAAAGCTTTGCTAATTATTTTTGTTTTCAGATTTATCGACGTTTTGATAGTTGTACATAACGTTGTCAAAATCTCAGGCTTATTGATGTAATAAAACACTTCAGAGCTATTCCAATTAAAGCAACATTTTTGTGAATTTCATCTTTATATATAAACAAAATATGATGAAGCATTAGCCACGTTAATCTTTTTAATTCGTTACATGTTACATGATCATTATTGAGCACTCACGCACTATTTTTACCTTGCTCAAGCCACACATTTGTGTGAAAGTGTAACCTCAATGTTTTCGTGATTATGGTGACAACGATGAGGATGTTAAATGATGTACTGGGAGCATGGCATGCAATCCCAAATTTACAATGTTGTTCCCTGTCGAAGGTTTCCTTGAACGTTACAAAAATATTCCATCGTGTGAGATAAAGACAGAGAGAAAAGAGGCTCCATATAAATTAAAAATGAACTTTATTATAAGAAAGGTGATGTTGGACACATTATTTAGCAACATATTAATGCAAATTTTGTTGATTTATGTGCATAAATTTAATTTATATTGCTTAGAGTCTCTCATGGAGATTTCCCTTACTGCTTTAATATCTATCGACATTGTTTATTCCCACTTAGTTTGTACATGACGCAATTAAATTTTATGTCAAAGAATCTTATTCTACAAGGCGAAAGGAATTATGCTAATATTTTATGTCAACAAATTGGAGTGCTGTAAATGTAAAACAAAAGTTATTTCCTCTTTTTTAAAGACAAATTCCTTCAGTGACGACATTTTAAAATTTAAATAAAAATTCCAATAAATGCAATTAAAAAAGATGCGTGATCTCATGTTTGTAGGCGTGCTCTAATATAAAAAAGCTAATAAACCCAGGGAAAACTCCACTAAATAAGAGCGTTTCTGATTTGGTAAAACACAACAATAAATTACAGGATTGCATTATAAGCGAATTCTTCAACGATCATTTTCAGTTGTCATCATAATAATATCATTAGAGTCATTTTTTTCTCTGGTAGAGTACTTGATTTGCTGCTGCGTATTAGTACAACAACAATATCTAATCATTTGTTTTATTGCTTGCAGCAACAAATCATCTTCAATTTACCGTGCTAACCTGGTTGACTACCTCTCTCTTTAACTATTATGAACGAGCTCGTCATGTTTTTCATACATGACGCACCTATCACCTTTTAGCAAGCTTCTTCGTTTCTGGCAATGATACTGATAAATTACTATCAGGATATTATATTGTGACATATTTCTTGTTGTTGATATTCTTCACTAAGGTAATGGAGAAAAAGAAAAGATGAACACAATTGATAATAATTATTATCCTATTTATGTAATTTTTAATTACAACTGCCCAACATATTCCTTTTTCATTTAGGAATGTTAAATAATTATTGTTTTGCATCATCAGTAAAGAGCAACGGCTTTGCCAACTATAGATTACGTTATTTAATGTATTCATCTTTTAATTGCTATTTATTATCCTACAATGATGAAGATATGCAAAGCATTATTTTAGAAAATCTTATTGTTCCCATTTTTGTGTTTTTAATTACCCATGTAGTTTATGAGCTGGAAAATTTAAATGAAAGTTAGCAAATAAATAATTTTTAATATCTTACTTTTCCTTTAAAAGTGCACACATTACCATAATGTCACACAGAGGGACAGGAAAATGACACTTCTTGTTCAGGACTATGAAGATAAAGGTAGCTCTTTAAACTTTAGCACGCCGTTGTAGGTGTAGTAGCTCTCACACACAATAAGTCACAAAACAGCACATTGCAATTCTTTATTAAATATTTCCCTTTTTCATATCAGATAATAAAAGAAAGAACAACAAAGCCAAAAAAGTAATGCCCAATTACGGCATTTACATATTAGCAATAATAATGGTTACTGCTTTAGCACATTAGCAACTTTAGTTGATGATAAATGTCCATAAGTAATGCAATGCAGTGAGATGTCAGTCAGTTCACTCACAAGAATAATACTTATCTTAAAACATAGATTTCTATTCCTTTCCCTCAACTCGTCTCGTCTTTTGCTCCTGCTTTGTTCCTCATTGTTGATGATAGTGATGACGATAAAAAGCTGAGACTCTCACGTTAAAAAAATTCATACACTTTTTTCCATATCATATTACTTATTGCTATGCGGAGGAGACTAATCGCAAGATGAACAGTACAAGATGCACATTACTTTATTATTTAACAACTTTCAGCCACTTTTTTTTATCAATGTATATAAACAAGAAGGGTTCTTGTTAATCTTCCTCGTTTCTTCATGCATATCACCAGCACATTGCACTTTAACACGGTATTTAGCAACAAAAACGTCCTAATAGTCAGTTAAATGAAGAGCGATTTGGTAAGGCACGTACATCAGTAAATCAATCTGATATAAATTTTTTCTGACTGTTAAGGAAATTTCAAAAGAAATGTTGGCAATAACTGCTGCTGTTGCTTCGACTGCTCTTAAAACAAGTAAAAACAACAGCGGCAGTAGAACAACAGATTCGGGGAACCCTTTCTAGTTTTCTCCGGGTTGCAGGTGTGTTTGGAATTAATATCACGCGCAAAATCTACAAATTTTTATATTCTCTGTCTGAATAAATAACTTTTAAAATTTTGTTCCTAATGTAAAGGTCATCAAAAACAAGCACTAAGGTTTCTTGGTTGGCACATTAGCATGAACAAAATATGCGTTGAACCGATGTGAACGATACTTTGGGATATTCATAATGGAAATATCCATAAAAGTAATCAAATTAAGAATATTCTTAAGTTTTAGCAAAGAAAAGGAGTTAAAAATTATGTATATAAGCATCAGCAACAAATAAACTGTAAGTACCTGTATCAAGTAACCTGAAACACCTTCGCGATATATTAAATATCCTTTTTATATGTTTTTGTTCATTTGAATTAACGTTTTGTCTGCATCTGTCGTGCTTGTTCCAGCACTTTCTGTCTTATTTTTACTGGATTTCATGACTCACAGAACATGGCATTCAGCAATAAAATGAAGAGAAAGGATACCTTACAAGTGTCAGAGAACCACAATGACACTCCCTCGTAAGATTCCGATTTTCAATCCAGCTATGTACTTCCCAATTTCATACTTTTCCTTTTAATACACATAGAGTAAAATTGTCTTGTAGAGAATTAAAATCTATTGAAGAAAGTGCGCTAGGAATTGTGAAAATTTTGTTTCCATTTTCTCCGTCAATTGTCCGACAGGTGTTGTACCAAAAGTACTAGCGTATTTTCAGAATGCACTTAAATACTTTAAACAATGTACGGTGACACTACAAAATTTTTAATAAAAACTTGCACAATTCTTTTCTGATATTGAGCAAAATGTTTTGAACACTTGGAAAAAATTATTAATAAGCTTCAATTAAATTTGAGTAGGTGTATAGTTTAAGCATAACTATTTCACTGGTTATTATGACACTCAGGTGAATCCCAGCAGCAGCGTCGTAAGAAATAGAACGATTTTGATTGCGCTGTTGCTGGCGCTATAATGAAATGCTTTCAATCCAAGCCGTCTTTTCCTTTGGTTGTCATGTGCACTTTGCGCACCTTCCTCTTGCACATCTACCTACCTATCAGCCTACCAATCGCGTAATGAACGCTGCTGCGCTCATTCCCTCTAGGTCCCTGCCAGTTTATAACTTTAACCAAATGAATAATATATACGTAACAGCATGTCTCTCTTTCTTGAATGTAAGTAAATGACTGAAGTTGAATGTATGAAAGAAGCGTATTATTAAGAAGCCGTTTTTTGTCTCCTTTACATACCTTCTTCTCTTCACTTCTTAGTTTTCTGCTGATTCTCCTTTTTCTTTAGGGATTGCTTTTTCGCTTCATCATCATCAACCAAAAGAGCATGAAGAAAGGAAAAAAAACTCATGTGCTTGGAGGAACTCACTTTTGTGATTCATTTGGTTAGAAGGCTCTATCATCCCCATCATAATCAGGTTCGTAATCCTGCTTAAAAAACCGCGATGATACACAACTTGCGCGTAATACTGGGCCCTACGTAATATCATGTTTTTTCTCCTTTCTTTTATAATATAAGGCAGGAGCAACCTGTTGAAACCATTTACTTCAACTTCTTCAGGTAAGAAAGAGTAAGTTGAAGGGCAGTGAGAAAAGAAACAAATCTTTTTTCAACGAGATTCCTTTTTATATGGCACAATGAGAGAAAAGATGTAATTTTCTAGAGAAATGTAAACATATGCGTCATTGTAGCTCATTGCCCAAATCCGTGCAAAAATATCCAGAGATAAATAATTGCTTATAAAGATTACAACTTTAGTAATATTTTAAATACAATCGAAACTTCAGAGATATACATATATTCGGCTAAATTTGACCAAGAATAAAATAGATGATAATATATTACGGCAGAATGAAATGAAATTCATGAATATTTTAAAGGATGAATTTTTATTACAAAAATCTAAGAAAATATCTTACGGAAAGCCAGGACAACTGAAGCAAACTGAGAGTCTTCCCATCGGAGAAAAATCACGCTCACGAAGTGATGAGGAGAATACATGTAATAAGGAATGTACATTGCTAAATGCATTTCTATGTATTTCAAAAGTAATCGAGATCGAGACTTGTTTTTTTATTCAATCGGTGTCTGGTTAGTCATTGTTATTGTGCATTTCTAAGATGCTGGGAATTTCTTTGCTGTTCATTACCGTCGCATACATCGTGGCCGAAGAAGTTGTAAAGTGGAAGAAGAGGAGTCGAAGAGGGGCCATTTTCCTTCTTTTTTCATCTTCTTCGTCAGGTTGGGCTGGTTAGCTCGTTCACATTGTTGCCGTTGGTTTTTGTTCTGAAGTCTCAGTGGGAACTCATCAGAAATTTATACACAGATAAAGCAGGGAACACACAGTCAGCAAGAGTGGTTTTGATAGGAGGAAGAAAGAGTTACAAAAGGGATTTCATATTATTATGCATAATATTATATTATGTGAATGAAATAAGCTTATTTCATCAAGTGTTTCTTTTTAAAAAGATGAATATATTAACGTAAAGGTTTGCTTATACTCTTTTTTCTTATTTCATTTGAAAATATTTTTTGTTTCTAAAAATCCCTTCAGTTTTTCACTGCTCGCTGGTAACGAGCCCTTTCAATTTGCATTAATTTAAGATGATATATATGTACCGCATAGTTTCTGTTTTTTATCCAATTACTTATATTCTGAAAGTATCATCGTTTTGAAACTTCTAATTGAAATTAATGGCATATTTGATAAATTTTAATCTCATTCTGTTACAATTATGATTCTGCGAGGAAACTTTAAACTATTACGTAATATTTGTATTTAGTGAATATTGGCTTCTACTACAAAATGAATGATTTGGAAGATAATTAATCCGAAAGATTATGCTCGCTTTAAACATCAGTTAAAATGAAACGAGCGATCGGTTGGTTTGCATGATGTATGTCGTGTAGTAATGATAGTGGTAGCGGGCGACGTTGATTAAGCTGGCATTCCCCAAACCCGTACACATAGTATGCACTACAACCTTCTAACTACAATTTACCCTTTATTGAATAACAAAATTTAACATAATTTTGTTTAATTATACCCCTGTTGACCTGTAATTGCAACAGAATGTAATAACAAACCCATAATTAGAAAATTTGATTGTTATTTAATACACCATTTTATGTAAAATGTAGGATGTTAAACTGTTTTTTTAGTCAGCAACGTCTAGTGAGATCGATTCATTTAAACTTTTATCCATTGTCCTCTTTCAAGACAATTCCATTAGTCTTATTATTTGCCCTTTCATATTTTTATTAATTTTGATAAAGCAAATGGCAAAATGTCGTATTTCAATCAAATGAATTTCAACAAAGAACAGTTTTATTACCACTAAAAATTAAGGTGTCACCGCTACAACAGCAGCAAGATATTTGAGTTTGTGACGACTATGTCCACCTTGTGCAATTTTGCAGATATCTTGCCAATTTAAGCAATAAATTTCAGCCAATTCAATATTTGTCAATATTATCATAAATTTATTAACGAAAGAGAATAGCTGAAAAAGTTAAAAGGGACGCAGAAAAACAATTCAAATGTCTCATAAATATAAAGAAATGTAAAGCATAAATAAAGACGTAAAACGGTTCTTACGCAGCAACATGCAAATTTTTACAATAAAGTGGACTTTAAAACGAATGATTTAATCCTTTACGTTTTGCTTTAACCATGCCCATTGCAAACATTAAAATAAAAAGCTCTTTGCTTCTAATCGGGCGTTCAGTTTTTTTATGAATTTCAGAGTGAACTATGCATTAGCTTTCTCATAGTTGTGCAATAATGGTAAGAGGGATTTATGTAACCTTTAAAATACGGCTTGTTTTGCCGTGTACGAAGGATTGAGAACGGCGAGAGCATTGACAGATGAGTATTTAAAAGGAATCGTAAAATGGTTTGTAACAAAAACGTGTTGCGTAGTAGTGCAATGTCCAGTCGGATGATATTGCGTTTGCAGTTTGAATTCTGCTAAAATGCGTTAAGAAGATCACAAAGAGATAAAGAAGAAGCGTTGATGAGTATATTAAATACGCGCACCTGAGCGAGCAGTTGATGGCTGTAATGACTGACGCCATGGTTAGCGGCTGATATGTAGCTGTAGCTGTTGTTGCCAAAGGGTAATTTTAGTTTTGTGAGCAAATCACTACTTCCGAAATGGCCGTTTTTATACGCTGCAAAGTAGCAATATTGCTTTCCGAAAATGGATAGGGGGAAGGATTTTTACTCGTCAGAAAACACAAAGAAAAAAAACGCTTGCAAAAGCGTTCTTGGCAATAAAAAAGTCTGCACAAAAAAAAACTGAAAAATAAATTTGTGGGTTTGAAAGTAAATAAATAATATTCTTTATGAAGTAATGTATTTGCTGCATCACCTTCGTCTTTTCTGGTACCTGTGATGATCACATTACTTGAGCAATGCCTTAGTCAAAACATGACAAATTAACAAAAAATTAGCCGTGTCGTGCGTTGGCCATATTGACGAAATGCACTTCATCAACAAAGATAAAAAAGTATTTTCCCCTTCTTTCTTCTTAACGCAATAGCGGCGTTATTATTAAGATTTTTATTATTTCATAAAACTTCCATGTACAATTCCTTAAAAAACAAGTATATAACAATAAATTCAAAATAGTTTGTCGTTCTGAGAAATCGAATACATAAGAAATGCTTTGTGGTGGCATTCTTTAACTGTGTGCTTATATATTGAAACCTTATACTTATTAATCGGTTGTTCTTTTTTTTGTAAATTGGTGTTTCAGATAGGATAGAAATTAGCCCGCTACTAAAATCCCTTTGCCAAAATTAGGAAATGGAATTTGAATTGATCAGATTATGATTTCGATTTCACCACAGGAAAATATTTCATGGAACGTTTTTAGGTTTGCTGCAACCAACAATAAATATTAAATCATGCATTCAAATACCGGGAAAATATTCCTTGCATTTCTTCTTTTATGAGCCATGAGTTGCTAAATAATTGCTAACAACGATGAATTACAAATGAGCGCTCAAGTCTATTTTTTAGAATGCACGAATGACATTCATAAAGTCAACTATTTAAAAGATTCTCATAGAATCCTTTCAGGCGTGAAGAAAGCCAGAAAAAATACGTTTTCAAAAGCACCTTCATTGTTGGATACCTTGGTAAATAAATATTACTTAACTTTGAGTGTAATAGAGTAAATTAAGTCGTAAGTAGATGGATGGATAATGGCCAGTATTTGGAGAGGGAAATGAATTCCAGATCATGTTGTGAGTATTAAATGTAGATTACTCTAAGAGGGCTCCGGCTCCACAGCAAAAATAAAGAAACCTTTTCTTCCGACGGGATTGTAAGTAGTGAATACGATAATGCGCCATTGTTGCGTTCAGCAAAATGATGAGATGGCAAAATTATTTCCCCTCGCACTTCAACAACTCGACACCAGCTCATTATTACGACTTTTCAAGCCATTACTTTTTTCGGCCACCTCATAATGACGATCTTGGTAGTGTTGATGATAATAAGGTTGAGGCTGACGATGAAACACTGAATATTATTTCGAAACTGATGCAAGGCTCAGATTCTTCTTTTTTTATCCTCGATTGTTACATTCTCACAAACGTGATGAGCTGAAAAATTTCAAAAGAGATGAATGATGGATAGTAAGTTATTCCCAACCAAGGGAAATGCAATTCTTTCTTGAGTATTTAATACAGCTTCCTTTTCCTTCCTCGAGTATGTATTATGAAAAGGTTTTTTGTTCATTGTGAAGCATTAGCATTTTCTTGTCATGTTGTTAATTCCATTTTGAATCAATTTTATAAGGAAATTGTGGAAACTGCTTTCTCTTTATTACCTTTAATACAAAGCCGTAATGTTTCTGAAGCTAGCTCTAAATCAACAAGAATCAGTTCAATCTACTCTGCTATATTTTCTTATGCATATGATGATCAACTTACGTTATTGAACACACTTTTCTATTCTACTTTTTCAAACACGCAATTAAGGTTTTAATTATGCCTTTATGCATACATTTATGTAGTGTAACCGTGTGAGTTTAAAATATCTTTGTTAAAATCAAATTGTTATATATTTTCAAACATTGTTAATTACACATTGAATAAACTTTAGGTACATTTTTTATAAAATGTTCTCCAATCTAACGACTTTCTATCAATGTATTGTAATTTATAAATTAGTGTTTGCTAAAGTATTGTTAAATATGAGGAAAAGGAAAAAATGGCGCTTGTGATTGTTTCATCAACTCACAAACGTAATTATTAGAAAGAGTTCGAAAACTTTCAACCAATACTGTTCTTGTAAGTTTGTATTTAAATACCTATGCAAATAAACATTGCTGTAACACATTTTTAAATATTGATTTTTACCCTGAAGGAAAAATAGTTGCTTATGCGTGTCATTCATTCCAGTCTAAAGTAAGATTAAGTTAGTTTTGAAAACTTCAATGCATTAAAACCGGCGGTAAACACATTTATTACTTTATGAGGAGATATTTTAAACGGTTTAAAGCTTCTTAGAATAGGACATTTTATTCAAAAACTGTTGTTATTTCTTCAGCATTAATTTTTAAATAATTGATTCACATTAATTACATATAGAGTTAGCTGTCATATTAATAATTTTACATAATGATGCTACCCCGCTTATATTGAATGGGCTGTTGTGACGGAGGCTGTGGCATCATGACTCTTTGTTGTGGATTGGTAGCAATTGGGGTCATTTGAGAACCAGCATTTGTCTGCTGGCGATAAATATTAGGGTGCATAGAAGGGTGAGGTGGACGTTGACCAGGTTGCATTCCAGGCCCAATTTCAGTCGGAAACGATTGATACGTTGGGTATGGGGATATTTCCATTGGTGGTTGATAAAATGGCACGTTATAAGTTTTTTCCATGGGAGGATAAGGTGGTCCATAGTAAACCATTCCAGGTTGGGGACGCATAAAATGTTGGTTGTACATGGCTGGATTCATTGCAATTGGCGGATTATAAACGTATGGAATGCGTTCACGAGGAGGGTAAGGTTGGGGAAATGTTGGACCACCAGAAACTGGAACTGGCATGTTGTTCATCGTTCCACTTGGTGGTCTCAGGGGTACCCCAGTCGGCAAATAAGGATCAGTTTCGTCATGTTCCAAGGCTGCCCTAAAGCCGACTTCAGAGTCATTTTCTACTTTGTCATTTTTTGCATCCTGGGATGATACGTTATCTTCTACACGGTTCTCCTGTTCAGCAGTTAGAATTGTGTCTAGAGAGGCTGCATTTTTATTTACAGTTTCCAATTTTTGGGGTTGTATTTGAGGTAGCTCAGCATGGTCACTTTCTACTTCAGTCTCTAAAGCTTCAGCCTCCTGCTCTTCCTTTTCATTAGTTGTACTAGATAGTGGTTTCCCCTGTCGCGATAAATAATATAATATGTGAAATGTATCTTATTTTTAGGGCTCGTTTAATAGATTAAAAATATATTTGCATTTTACAAAATTCTGTATTCACTTACAAAATTTCTCCAGAAACCACTAATTTGAGCTTCCGCATCTTTCATTGCTGCTTCTTTTGATGTAACCCTGAAATCCCAGTTTCAGTAAATTAGTTAACAAAGTGGAACTGAATTAATCAACGGACTGCCCTTTAGAAAAAGAAAAGTTGGTCATAAATTAGTTGGTCGTACCCTTTGGCCGTAAATTCAGTAGCTACCCTGATTGGACGCGCATTGGGGGAAGAAATTTCAAGGGTATTGGTCGGATCAATCCTCTTATCTTCATTTCCCTTTCCAATCAAATATCATTTAATTGATACATTAATTTTAAAAATCTTTTTCATAAAAGAATATTTTATGCAGATATATATTGTGTTAATAAAACTTCTATACAGTATGCACATACCACTAACGGGTTAGCCAAGGTGAAAGTAAAAAATACGCAGAGTACAAATATCTTCATCTTTTCCATTTTTATCGTTCGATATTCTCAGAAATTTCAAAGAGCCTAGGAACAATGGAAACTTTTAACGAAGATCCACTAAACTCTTTACTGTTACACAAAGATGATGACTGAAGTGAGGAAATTAAAACTGAATCTAAAATACTTTCTCAATAAAACAAAGGAAATACTACTGAAGAGCATTATAAAGCGATGAGTTTTCATCTACGTCCTTGGCCACATTGTAATCTAATGAGCAAATCTTGATGAGCATTTTTAATGAATGACGACTATGAAAAATATGTCACATTGAATCAATAAAAATTAAAATAAGTACCTTGCAATTTGCCACATATGAAATAAGTACAACATAAAAACCTATGCCATTTTAATATCGAAATGCCTTAACAATGTGCTATCAGTAGCACATTCTTAAATTGCTGCATTTCCATTTAGTCACTTTAAATTCCAATTAAAAGATTTTTAATACGTATTTTTAGTTCAAGAATTCATGGCATTAGCTATTCGTAATTGGGTTGGCGTCGTAATATTTTATGAATATTTAAAGTGCTAGTTTTGTGGTTAATAATGACACAATTAAAGATAATCTGACAAATTCCAGTTCTTAAAAGGTTGTTGATAAATAAACGTTTTATTTTAAAATGTTTGAATGCGAATAACAAATACCGTTTTGTTTTAAACTCATAATTAACAACGGGTTTTCTTTCATTATCATAAACTTAACTCTGCCAAAGCTTCATTCATAACGAGTAAGCCCTCTAGTAAATTATATAGTAAAATACTTAAAACATTAATAACAAAACATTTCCATGCCATGTAATGTCATCGAGTTAAAACCATTCTTATTAGCAATACTTGTATTTAAATTATTTACATGCGTAGCGTTAACGTATTGCTCTGAACATTTTGTTAAACAAATTAATCGATTCCGGAAATGTAACTGATAACGCAAACAAATACCAAAGAATACATGAAATGTGTAAACTGAGAAAAATGACTGATTTTGCAATTTGCTTTTTATAGCTACAACAACAACCAATTCATGCAAACACATCAAAAAGCTGCCGTTAAACCCCAAATTCAACTTTGTAAATTTAAGTAAATCGTAACGATAAGTTTAATGAATTATAGTAACACTTAAAATACTTGTTTAGAATAAATGGCGAGATTGGGAAGCACAAAATAGCGTATGTTCCTTGCATAAATAAATAAATAAATAAATAATACTTACAGAGCCACAGAGGCACTGAAATGAAAATAGGCTCCTCTTTAAGCAACCGTTATTGCAGTTTTAACGACATATTTTTAGAAATACGTATAATATTTTTTGCGATAGAATAAATATGCGATGACGTTGACTGCTACTGACAAGGAAGAGATGGAGAGCAGGGTTGAGCACCCTATTGAGAAACATGATTAATCTTCTTTGTTCTAGAAAGTGAAATACGTATATGAGTCAGTAATGGAAGCACTGAGAGTTCTCCTGAAGTTTTATAAATCGTTGAATACTTAGATGGTATATTTAACCGTTACAAAAACTAAAGCTATGACTTTGTCATTGAAAACATTGGATAAGGCAACAGATATTTTAGGCGCAGCTCAACTGCAACTTCTTGCCTGTGTAATTCGACGGTTATACAATTTATCTTAAATTATTTACTACTTCCAGACTTAGAATTATTTTGTCTTTCTTCACGCAACAATGAGCGATTTTGGTATTAATATTCGTTCAAAAATTCTATTGTGGTATAGTTCAGTCGTGCAACTCCATTTACTAACTATTTCAGGTGATCAACACCTCATTTTTTATTGCTGTCTGTGATATGAACGCTGAAGTCCCGTAACTTAGTTTCAAAGTCAAGACTGTTGTCACCAATTACTGATTGGAAATTTAAGTCCCCCTAAAATATTTTTAAACATATTAGATCAATTAAATACTCATCTGCATTGCTCATTAAGTAAAACTCATTTTCAGTTTTAAAAAGATACTTACATCTCCTTCTATGGCTTCACTTGATGATCGAAGTGTGTCAGCAGAAGAAAAAATGCCGCCCATAAACAAGTCAGAGCTTTGCTAGAGTTCAAAAAGAATACAATAATCATATTATTATTGATTATTGGCATTAGCAGCATAGATTTTTTATTACCTCATTCAATGCTGGCCAAGAAGTGTCAAGCGAAGACAGTCTGTTTGGACTTGGTATCTCTAACTGAGCTTCATCCCCACCTGCCTGCTTTTTCGGAGTGTCTAATAATGACGGATCTCTAGTAATTCTTCCTGACATAGTTGACCCGATGCTAGCATTAGAGCATTCCATATCTTCGAAACGCAAATCACTTGCCATAAACCTTGTTGACTCTGGGATAGATATATCCATGAATGATGACAATGACAAGTTGTCCAATGTATCGTCAAACAAAGGAAGTGGTGTACGAGAGTTTTGACGTGAGTTTATTTGTGAAGTGGAAGGCTGATTAGATGAGCTAATAATGGCTGGCGTTGTATGAGTGGAATGAGTAACGGTTGTTGTTGCCTCTGGAAGAGGAGCACAAGAAATATTTATGATGGTTGTTGTTGAGATATCAGAGAGAGGAATTGTGTCGGGTTTTGGAAGAAGTGGAAGCATCCTAGGTACGATTACACGCTGTTTCCAGGCTGGTCGTCGCCCAATCCTTCTGTTACCTTTTGGCAAATCCAAAAATGGTTTCGGTGCATTGGTTTGGTTTGAACTAATATCATTTGTGCTTGGATCTTGAATACTTGGCTTCGGAATCAAGAGAGGACGTCTAAATTTAGGTACTTGTGTTGTCTGACCGGTAGTAGGGAGAGTGGTTACCAGCGGGTTAACTTGGGTGAGAATTATTTGAGGAGGTAGTATAGTGCACGCGGATGTTGATGAAACAATAATATTGCTTAATGAGTTTGGTAAGAGATCTGTTGTACAATTGATAGTATTAGTAGGAGTAGCAGCTGCAGTAGTAGTAGTAATAACTGGGGGAGGAGGCGGAGGAGGAGGAGGGATGACGAGGGAGTCCGTGTTTGAGCTTTCGGTTTGGGAAGAACAATTGACACAAATAGGTTGATTTTGTGTGTGAGATCGAGGTGGAAGGTCGACAGTGATAGGAGGAGTAGTAGGGATAGCAGCAGGTGCTGCTGTAGTAGCAGCTGTAGGAGCT
Source organism: Lepidocyrtus fimetarius (assembly GCA_036507315.1). NCBI lineage: Eukaryota > Metazoa > Arthropoda > Collembola > Entomobryomorpha > Entomobryidae > Lepidocyrtus > Lepidocyrtus fimetarius. Next base: position 28,852 of record JAANSO010000017.1, on the reverse strand, counting down.
ACCACATTGACACTACATTTTGCACGGTTGGTTTTCCGTTTTTTCAGATGTCTTGCTACGGAGATGAGTTTGTCTACCAATCTACGAGAACGCTCTTCTCTAATTTTTTCTTCTTCACATTTATCCCACATGTACTCAAAGCAAAGCTTATCACATTTCCCCAACTGCAAAAATTATAAAGCAAAATATTAGACACATTCGGAAACTATGATAATGACGGTAATTGTTGTAACTTTGAAAGACGGGCATACGATTAAATAAATTTCTCCAACAGTTAAAGTCTTGGCTTCCTCAGCAGTCCACCCTCTTGCCAGTGTCTCAAGGTCAAATGAAGGACAGTCGACAACTCCTGCAGGATCATTAGCCTTCGTAGGGCCACATGTACACTTTGATTTGTCCAGTTTTTCCGGATTATTACCCTCTTCATCTGTCTGGTTGCAGATTTCACAGGTGGAAATGTTATCTGCTTGTAGAGGTGGAACATCCTCGTCGCAAGTGTTGTTATCGTTATCGTCATCACAATCTAATAATGTTGGAGATGGAACATTTTCATCGTAATTATCATCATGCTGAGCAGTCCAAATGATGGGATTGTCGTCGGGTTTTCGTAAACAATTTTGAACGTAAGAACTGAGGCTGATTTTAGTAGCACTTGTAATTTCAGAGAATTTGAATACGGGGGTATTAAGATGATTCTTTACTGGAATGAACCTTAAGCAGTTTTTAGGTTTTCCAAACATTGTAAGTGAGAATTCTTCTTTCTGTAAAACCAAAGTAAGTACAGTTACATTTCACGAGAGGAAGAACACGACTTATGATATTGACAATTATAAAAATGAATTTATAATAATAAAAAATTGTAAATTGTTAAATTACCAGTCTACTGTGACTAGTTTTCCATCTCTCTTCAAAGTACAATATGAGTGATGCCAAGGTACGTTGAAGAGGTACAAATACTTTTACACGGGGATTATGAGATACTCCTTGAACGGACGCCCAGGTGTTTCCATCATGAGGTATAAGCTCAACACATAATTTACAAGGAACTCTGAGTTGGTCTGTATCCTCTAGCTGATTTAACTTTTTTAAAGCTCTACACACTGGTGTTTTAATTCGTAATGTCTTTCCACGAACTTTTATCGTTGTAGTTCCCCGTTCAACGAGTTCCGATAACTTTACTGCAGTCTTTACGTTTAGTACCCATTGCTTTCTCCTCAACTCTCCATAATTTATTAGGCCATACAACTCCTGACACATTTTCTTCATATCTTTAGGGAAAGTTAAGTACTTGGAGATCTTGGTCCACGTTCGGTAATAAAAGTGTCGCACTTGGTCTTTGTTTTTTGGAACTTGTTGCGGACAAGAGGTTTTGCTTCTTACAGGTTTAATTTTAGACGCTAGATAAGTTTGTATTGCTTCAAAGTCTTTGCCGAATTCATTCAAAGCTTCAAAAAACAACTGTTTGTCTTCGGAACTCCACAATTCCCAGGTCCTCTTCTTCTTCTTTTCCCCCAGTGAGCAAGATATAAATCCACTTAAAATCGGAGGCTCATCCTGTACTTCTTCTGCAACAACTTGACTTTGGGAAGGCAACGGAATTGTTGATGTGGAAGGCGTTTCGAGAATAATCTGTTTACTTGGTGAAGTTTCCCTACGAAGCTTCTCTTGTTTTTCTTGAACTCTCGCACTGTAACGTATACCTACAATTCAAAATACAATTATTTTAACGATTTTGAAAACACACAAAAACATCTGTAACTCCCTTGCTAAAACTTACCATTAATGATGGTCCCTTGGTCCAGTAAGGCGGACTGTCCAACATCCAACTCCTCCTGGCTATCCCCATCGTCACTGCAAAAAGAGAAGAAACCCCGTTTAAGTTAAAAATCAATAATTATTACAGTTAATACAGTTACTAATAAAAACATGTTACTTTGAAAAATTATCACTCAGGCTAGGCTTTCCCATTATTTACGGAGTGGAACAACTCCAGGCCGACTGTGATTCTATTTTAAAACAAGAAAAAAATATAATTCCACTGTAACATTTTAAACCAGAAAATAACGAGTAACATTACGTGTCCTCATTTGTGACGGGCAATAAAAATCCAACCGTATAAAGTTAAATCTCCTTCAAAACTCACAACCCCCTTTTAAACCAATTAAATCATGTTCCAAGTATTCAAAAACTGTCCCACAATTCACAACCTAATTGTCACTAAAATTCCAAGAATTGTTTAACTTTAAAACTAATGTTTAACCAGAAATTGTCAGGGGTAGTAAAATAAGTTATGTGTTAGTTTATGTAGGTATTTGTATTAAAAAATGTAAACAGAAGACAGCCGTACTGTTGTTGTGGCAGTGGTGGTGGGCTATAAGGAGCAAACGTGTGTTATGTAAGAGAAAACTGCTTCTTTGCCACTTACAGCATCTCTTCTTTCACTCAAAAAACCATTTGTAAACAAAAAAACGAGATAAAGATAGTGCAAAAGACACTGCAACGCAGTACAGGAAAAGAGCATCGAGCGTTATCGTATAAAATACATAAGAATCAAATGAACAACTTTTTCTTAGCAAAATGAGGCCTGTGCTATGTACAGAGATTACATTTATTGCATAACATTGTATTTTATAGGAGGGAAGTCCTTTTCATGTGCTTTAAAAAGAGAAAGGAGTGAAAGGACATGAAAATTATCTTTCAAATTTGACATTCAACCCTTATCATTTTTATCAAAATTTAAATACCTAAAATTAAATATTTACGGGAAAATAATTCGCATCCAATAGTACGTATATCATTGTATATACGTTCAATTTTTATGCTTTAATATGAAACAAAGTCAATAAACATGCATGAATTAAAGACTAATCTTTTTACTGTTAAATTCATTACTAACGCATCTTACATTACCTTTCCTTACAAAGCCGTTTCTAGCATTAACTAACAATTAAAATTACCTTTAATTAACACAACCCAGGAGCAATATCAAAATGATTTACTTAAAAACGGAATAAACGACGCATCTTCATTAGTGATTAGCATTTCGCAATTAAATTTAACATTTTCAAAAAGATTTACAAATTCGACAAATTTGACATTTTTCATAGTTTTTTTTATTTTGGCATCTCAAAAGAACTTCTATCCTGCCTATGTTAAAAAACGGAATCCTTTGTATAGTAAAATACGCAAAACGTTGGATACAGGTAGTTGTATTGAAATGCAGTGATTTTTGCAAAGTATATATTGGGAAGGTAGGAGAGTGGAGGATTGCAAATTTCAATTGCCACGTCAGCCTGACAAAGTGTTGAGGCTAGTCAGTCAGTGCATTTCACAGGTCGACTGTCTGTCTGTGTGCTTAGTACATATTTCAACATTGCCTGTCATATGGTAGTACGCTCTATAGAAACTACTTGCGGAAAATATTTTCAGTTTTTTTAATTTATTTCAATCTGAAAATCAAAAATAAGGTCTTAAAAGTGATTAATTAGTTCGATTTTTACTGCCGTGATAAAGCAAAAGTGGAAGGAATTTAGTGGGTTTTAGAGCAATTAAAAAACTAATTACTGTTGCCAAATTATAAATATCCTTGATATTTAAGTGTTTACGTAGTGGCTCAAGGAGAGGATAAAAGTCTGCTAGTGTAGAATTAAGGTAGGATGACGGGGTAAATATGATGTCATTTGTGTCATTAAAATTTAATGGTTTTGCTTAATTAATGGCATTTTTTGATTACGACTCTACTTTAGTTTCCTTCTTATTGGGGTTGGATAATTTTTAAATATATTTCAATTTTTGTAGAGACAAGATGGCAGAAGAAGGTCCAAACAACAAAGCAGAGATTCAGGAAATATTTCGACGACTTCGACAGTCGCCGGCAAATAGGGTACGGTGTTTAAAATGAAAATGATAATTTAATAGGTAAATCTTGAATAATCAAGTACTTTTTAATATTTAGACTTGTTTCGATTGTGGAGCTAAGGCACCAACATGGTCCAGTGTAACTTATGGGGTGTTCATTTGCATTGACTGTTCAGCTGTACATCGGTCACTTGGTGTGCATTTGACGTTTGTCAGGTCTACACAATTGGACACCAACTGGACTTGGACTCAGCTTCGTAATATGCAACTTGGAGGAAATGCTAATGCTGTAAGTAATCTTAAGCCATTCTCCTGAAGTATTCTTGTATTAAATAGAGTTTAACCCAGTTTGATTGATAATTAATAGCAAGCCTTCTTCAGTCAGCATCATTGTGACACGTCAGATGCACAGCAGAAGTATAACTCAAGAGCTGCCCAGTTGTACAGGGAAAAGCTGAATCAGATTGTTTCTAAGCATAACAAATTGCATGGATATAAGGTATGACGAGAAATGTTAAATTAATTGGCTCTGAATTATTCATTTTAATAATTTGAATCCATTTTCTACTAGATTACGTTTGATTCCGATGATGCTCCAGAAGCCAGCACTGAAAAAGATTTCTTTGAAGCTATGAAAAGTGCTCAAGAAGGCATTCAAGATATGTCAATTGATAGTCAAGCTTGCTTGGTAGATCTGAAGGTATTTTTGCAATAATTTATCCCCGACCATATGTTGCAATACAATCCTCATGTAAGTATTATTTGTATTTTTTAGAATAAAAACGGTGCTTCTAAAACTGAATCCGTACCTGGACCAAGTGTTGATGGAATCGCAAGCCCGACAGGAGTTAGTGCAGGTGCTAGGAAAACTACAATTGGGGCCAAGCGTCCAGCTAACAAGGTAGTACTCCTAAAATTACCGTAGAACGCAGCTGCATTGATTGATATTATTAACTTGAATATACTCATCAATCGTCATTTTCCACCCTTGACAATACAGCTTGGAGCTAAGAAAATGGGCTTAGGAGCACAAAAAGTCAAGGCAGACTTTTCTGCTATTGAAAAGGAGGCTGAGATGCAAGATGAACTTAAGCAGCAAAGAGAAGCCCAGGCCAAATTGGATGCAATCACCCGCGCAGAGGAGGAAGAACGGCAGGTATGACTCACTCAGTTTCACAACACTGAAAATATGCTTTTTTATATCTAATTGAAAAAACAGCAAAATAAGTTTGATTAATTTCTAAATATTTTATTGAAATTTTGTGCAGAAAGCGACTCGGAGTCTGGCGTATGAAGAAATCTTCAAGCAGCAGAACAAGCGAGCAGATATAATGAAGAATGCGGATCCTAAGAAGGCAGAGCAAATTGAGCGGCTTGGAATGGGCGCGGGTGCTCGAGCGTAAGGAATTTTCACTAGTGATATAATTAATTACGTATAGGAGCAATGTATGCATTACAAAATAATTTTGTTTTCAGTGGCGTGAGTCATTCTGTTTTGTCCCAAATGCAAGAAATTGTACAGGAAACACCAACTTCATCCTCTTCCAACAAATCTAGGGCCAAATTTGATTCCTTCTTTGATGATTATGAAATTGTTGACTCACCAAGCGATCGAGGTTCTTCGTTTATGTCTACATTGGATAGGTAAAATTTTTGTGTGAATGATATGATGATTAAAAAGTTAGATGAATTTGTTGATAGTATGGTTAATGTTGGCTTTTTATTTTGATAGTTATTCTAAGAATTCTTTGGACTTCGATGTCGATCGCTCTAAGCCAAAAGTAGAAGAAGACGAATTCATGGCAGCAATGAATTCAACCAGTCGTCCAAAAACAAAGGAACCATCTAGTAGCGCATCTGCAACCAGCTATGGCACAGAGGCGCAGCAGAAATTCGGCAACGCTAAAGCAATTTCATCTGACCAAATGTTTGGCGATTCCAGGGAAAATGATGTATGTTTGTGAATTAATACTCTTCTTAAACCTCTATCTTGCTAATTTAGAATACCTAATATTCAAGACTTGTAACAATATGACTTTAAATATTTCTAGTATGAACGTCGTAGTAACTTGTCTCGATTTGAAGGCAAGTCTTCAATTTCATCTTCCGAGTATTTCGGTACTGGAGACCCACGAGGTGCCAGTGGTGGTAGCGACGGATCATATGCCATGCAGAGTATTCAGGTAGGCGTTTTTTAAATATTTAAGTGCGAATGAAGAAATACAATTAACATGAACACCTCACGATATTTTTACATGAATTGGTTTTACAGAATGTCGACTTAGATGATGTAAAAGAATCCTTCCGGCAAGGACTCAACAAAGTTGGAGGTAGATTAGCAACAATGGCTAATGGGATGATGAGTTCACTACAAGAAAAATATGGCTATTAATTAAATGATTATTTAAAAAATAATATGAAATCTTATGCTATTTCTTATGATGATATAATACTGTTAACTTTAACATATAAGTCGATATACTTTTCTAAAAGCCGATACAAATCAAATTTACGTAAATTTCTAATACATTTCAAAATTATTGTGAAAACTTTGCCTTTATGAAAAACCCAAAATTTTATATACAATTACATAAACCGTGTAGAAACAAATATTTAAAATGTACTGGATTCCTTCAGTTTAACTTCTGCAAGTGTTTTTGGGATTCCATTTGAATTATTATGGTTGCGTAAGCGGATTGTTTTTATTTTAACGTATGAGACATGATATGTAGCTAGTTAGTTATACCTAAATTATAACATATTTGAATAATTCTGTCGCCATGTACTGATACAGATACATTGTCAACTCTCGAAATGGTAAGGAGAACGGTATATATTTTATATTTTTAAAATTGAAGAGATAGATTAATGTTCGGTAGAGCTCTCAATCAATGGAGCTTCAGATTCAACAACACACACATATTTTATTTTAATTTATTCTAGGTTTTTAGTTAAATAATTGGCAAGCAAACTATTAGAATACAATCGCTTAGAAGGAAAGATGATATTTAATGAGTCAGTATAGTAGTTTGTATATTTGTATGCCAAGTAATTAGCTTTCAAACTTTGTTTTTAATCGTAAATAAGATCGTAGACCGCTTATAGCATAAAGTGGTCTATGAGATTAAGTGGATTTTTGTACGGTAACACTATTCCTGAAGCGTAACAAAGAATCATCACTACTGCTGAGGAATAATTGAAGTTACGTGATTAATATTATAAATCGAGTGCAAGTGCATTACTTCCTAATTGAATACGTTTTTAAATGCGTAATAAATATTGCTATGTATATGAAATTGAAATTGTTGTGCTAAGATTTTTATTTACTCTTCGGACACCACTCACTGCATTTCCAACCCATAACTTCTTCAACCTTGGTTATCCTATTTTGCTTTCACTCACTGTTATCTAGATTCCATACTAACATAGTACAGGATTATAGTTGCTAAAGAAGAATTGAATTTGTGCTAGAATTTTTCTTTATTTTAGCTTCAATAAAAACAGCATGCAGGGTTGAAAAGGTGTCAAACTCAAAAGTTTAATGGCACTTTTTTTTGGATCATGTCTGCATTATCTAAAGCGTAAGTGATCATCCCTTAATGTCAATAACAGTCACTAACAATACTATATTTTTCCATGTAGAACAATCCCGCTAATCGAAAAAATTATTGCATCTTTCGATGTATCAAACCAATTACAGTACAAGTTATTTTAGAGTAATTTTAAAAAGAATTGTAATTATCACGGAACATTGGATACAAATCCGTAGCTGCATTTTAAAAGCAATGCTATTGAATTTTATTTTCGCCAGATTGTCATTCTTAATCATGTATGACTCCAATATTCACATTAGCAAATAATTTTGGTAGTTGTATTGGGGTTATTTTTAACCAGCAAACAAAATCTTAAAATGCCCCATTACTTTTTGTGAAGTTATTTCCTATTGTCTAATTTAATAAATATCACAACTTTCTTTTAATACTCAAATTCTCGTTGGAAGTCTTATGTGTTATGTTGCTGGCAATATTAATGGGTAGATGGAATAACGCTGGAGCGCTTGAACATTAAAACCTCATTCAATTTTATTTTAAAAAATTGGGCATATTACGTTTTATTCTTAAAACAAGGTTAAGATTCAAATTGCTAAAAACGCATTGCATTGGAAGCAATCCGATCAGCAAAATCCTTCATAACCAGTTAACCGACTATTTCTCTTGATTTTATTTTCAGAGATGAATGCACAAGAGCAAGTAATAATTACTGTCTTGATTTGCATGTGCACCTGTTACAAAAATTTGTGTAGTTGAAAGAGAAATGAGCAGGTCCTCATTCAATCCTTTGCCTAGCTAGGCAATCATCCATTGCATTGGTCAGTTGTTGATGAGAGCCACGACGATGAGGTACTTGAGCCAGCGCCACGGCTCTCCTGTGTTACGTTGTTATATTGGCAAACACTTTGTTTCTTTTTCTTACTGTGCGGCTGTCATCTTATTTCTGCATATATTATTACTTCTTCTACGGAGTTATTGTGGCTTCACTTTGTGCGTCTTACGATGGGCCAACTCAACCGAAAAAATTAATCTATTTAAACCGACTGTTCACTGTTTATTGAAGGTAATCTTCAATACGTAAAATAGTGAAAGTATACTTGAGTAGTTCAAAGTAATGACAAAAATTAACTTTTTCTATATTCTTACATAATTAAAACTAAAAAAATAAGCCATAGAATGAATTTTGCTTGACGTGGTCCAATTGCAACCGTCTCCGAAAATATCCTCATAAAGACTTGTGATTGTTTGATGACATTTTCCTAAAATATCTTATAACAAATCAACATGACTGATAACAAATTGGTGTACAACCTACAACAAACTTGATATTTTCAAGTTTTCATCATTTTCGTACAAATTGAGTGAGCAATAAGAGACTACAAAAAAGTGTACATGTCGCCGTATAAATCTTCTACCTTTCTTCTTTGATTATTGGAATACTGACATGAGTAAATTTGTGAATATGTGAGCGCCCTGTCTTTTAAAGTTAATGACAATATAAATAATAATAAAAAAGGAAGCATGACTTATCTGTAATTTGTAATCATCGAAAGTTATGCATTTTCCTTCCTTTTTTCTTGGATGTACTTTTGTAATTTGGTATGTCAATAGCAAAAACTCGATTATATGTGACAATGGGCCCTTCTTGGATTTTTGAAGTTTTAGGAAGGTAACTCAATATTACACTTTTATGACTAGTGGTCTTACGGGTTTTTTCAGTGTGATGGAAAGTTAAAATAAAATCGCATCATTTCATCTAATATTGTAAAGTCAGTAGTCAACAACCGCTATAAAAAGTGGTTATTGTTTTGGCAGTCGCACGATCCTTGTTTATGATTTATTCACATTCAAATCCAGTTTAGTTATAATAGAAACAACAAATACCTAAAAAAAAGTTATTACAAACAAAATCTGTGTTTTCAAAGTTATCTGTTTGATCAGCCATTGCCGTTTATTAACTCTCATGTAGTGTCATGAGCCCTTGTGCGTTTTCGATTATTGCTAATAAAAACAACAAAGGAATCCTTTTGAAATGCGAAATTCGCATGCAGCGTACTTTCATGTTTAACGAGAAAAATAACTTTCCTTAAAAACCCTCCTACCAATTCTTCATCATCAAAACACGACTCCATTTTTTCCTCACTCCCTCTCCTGTTGCAGCATAACTTCGTCTTAATGAAAATCGTTTTGTTTTTGCGTATGATTAATACAAGACACATTAAGTTTATGCGTTTATACTTAATTGTCTGTATGCCACTTGCACGCACTCTCTTTAGTCATGAAAAGGAGGACCCTGAGAATGAAGGTAATTTTTTGCAATTAACTTGCTTTTGAAGAAATCGTTTTGGAGACAGCTATAATTTCATAATTAGCTGCTATTTATTGCTGTGATTTCGTAAAGATTTTCTTCTCGTTTTCATAACTTGAGTTACTTTATTGCAGTGTTTTAATCTGAAATTTGCTACCGTGTTTACTTGCCTCTACCCTGCCGCCAGAAAAATAACTTTGATTACTTTCGCTTTCAAACTTAGTGAACTTTATTAGCAAGGCTAGAAGCTACAAATAGACTTTTCATTACAATAGAAAATGCTACCTGATAAAAGTGAGTGAATTAAATTAAAAAGAACAGCAATTTTTTGCTGATCTTTATTAAAGCGAAAACAATGGCAGCAAACAAGTCTAATTTTATTCACGGGAACTGGAATCCGGCTCGTAGCAGTACCAATAACATTTTTATGAAAAGTGGAAAAAGCAATAAAAATCGATGCATCAGTCACGAGTATCCCATTACAGCGGGCCACGCAGGTGCCCTTTACAGAGAAGGAGTGGTGGGAGTGAACGGTACTCACCATTCAAAAGAAGAAATCTATAGCAAAGATCAATGCCAAATCAATGGGTATGGATACGGCAACGTAAATCCTGCTTTTATAGGCGCCAGATATGGCTATCAATATCGTTCCAATCCGCAGATAAGCTTTGCAAGTCTAGATAACACTATTACGACAAACACAGACGATTTCGATACTCTCAGTACGACTTATGACAAATCCTCTTGCAATCCAGTACGTCTGGCCGTGACAAGGAACTCTAATCGGAATAAGAAAGCTGTTGACTCCTATGGTGGTGGCAGCAGTAATTCTAGTCATCAACAAATTCAAAAATGGAAGAATGAGCTAACCGCCGCTGCCAGTAATATTCCGAGAAAATGGTGTGATTTCGTGTTTCGAAGGAATGAAGACAATAAAGTATACAGAAGTGAATCCTTTAGATTTATTCAAAAAACTAATTCCTTGGCTTTGCTAACCCCTGTTGGAAATGATGGGCGGAGATTAAAAAACAAGAGAGCTTCACTTCATGGGGTAAGTTGAAACTATTTTTATCAACTTCTAGTTTTGGGAAGTTAAGTAGCAGAATCCTAAAAATCTGCATGCATTGTTAATAAATTAAAAGACATCGACAACAAACAGATATAAATAAGAATTTTGCAAGAGTATTTACATATTTGGTTTCTCCATCAAATTATTAATCGATTTGCCAACAATTGTACTACAGAAAGATGAAAAAATTATAGAAGAATACGATGTTGGCACTAATGGTTTTGTAATGCAAATATTGACTGATTCACCTGACAAGAGCAAGGTTAAATAAGGAAATTTACAAGATTTCAATTCATTTACACCTTTTAGATTGTCGCTCCTTTTGTCTGAATGATGTCATTGTTGTGAATGCAGTTGGCTGTTTTTACATTTAAATTCGTTCAATCTGCGGGCATTGATTACATTAATCCAGATGCCGACTAGATGAATTGTTTTCCATATTTTACTTTTTTATGTGTACACAACAAAATGAATTGCATAAATAGAGCAAGAAATACAAAAAAGAAGGATTGACAATCTTTCCAATACTTTTAAAGAAAGGGTTGGGTCCAACATTATTCCTTCTTGGACTTTTTAACAGTGGACACAGAGCAGTAAGCACACATTGAAAAAACAACAACCAATTTATTGTTTATTGAGCTTAGCAGCGTTTCTTATTTGGAAATTATCATTACGTAATAAAATAGACAAGTGTTACACTTTACACTTTATTTAAAGTACATAGTCTCTGCTTTTGTTTCAATTAACCTTTACCTTTGTTATCATTCATCAATAGGCAGGAAATTGGAATTTTTGCTAAAAGAAATTATTACCTTTCTTTTACCTTTATCAAAAATGTTTAAAGTACATTAAATTCTGTTGCAAATAAAACTAAATATAAAATTCTAAAGGAAAACCTTATTTTAAACAATACTTAATTAAGGCTTACACAAAAAAGAATATCATCAGCACAATTTATTGGACCTGCACAACAAACAAAAGTGAACAAACAATCAAAAAAATCTTTGATGTTTACTGCATAACCATAAAATACCGTGAATTTGCATTAAAAACAACCTTGAATTCAACAACTTACCATTCAACGTATTTTTTGTCACCAATTTACCAAAAAGACACTTTTCACTTTCAATAATAAACATCAGCATAGTATTAAACGTAAACCCGCAGGAGCCCTGCCTTAAAATAACGCCGTGACGAATATTTCAATGAATGATTTTGAAAGGCTGTGCTGATTCTGTTGCTGCACTGCAGGTAAAGTCTTTGTCCTTTTATGTGGGCTGACATGAAAAGCAGGTTTCTTTCAACGCGTTGAACCGCAGCGACACATTATTATTACCAACACAGGGAATTGCATAATTCAAATAGGTTTTTAATGATTTGTTAGGTGTCACGATTTTAAGAAATGAAGAGGAACAATGCAATTTCTTCATGAGTTGACCGACCGTTCCCCTGTGTTGAATACAAGAAAATCCTAAAACCTTTTAATATACAAAATACCTGCATTTCAATTGCCGTGATGAAGAGATGCAGTATTGTAACTGTAAACCAATAGCAAAAAATACAACAAAGACTTTTCATATAAGGGTTGAAAGGATAAAGAAACAAAACAGTCGCAGTTAATGTTTGTTCTTATAATTTAGGCACAAGACGGTTATTTTCAATTTTATTATGCCACCCATAATTTCGATGTATTCATTTCAGTGATAATTATGATCAGTGTGGTGATCTATGTCCCGATTTTTTCTCTCACGTTGATTATCTTGACGGATAAGTAGGTAGATTGTATTATTAGTAGGTGGCTACTTGCTGGAGGGCTATTATTACCTGTCAAACCTAAATTTCCTGACTTTTTTACATTGAATGCAAATGAATGATTCTGCGTATTAAATAAATATTACCGTCCCACCTTTATTAATAAATTCATCATTATTATATAATGATAATTACTCATTCTAAATACTATTTTAATTTTTGTTTCAATGATGCAAACCGAAAGGACGTCTTATAAAATTCCATTAAAGGATGTGTCGATAAGATAACGGCTAAAAGGATTCTTATGAGATTGCAGAAGCACAACAGCCGGTAGTTAGAATAAAATATAAATCAATCTTAAATTAGTAGTTTTTCATACACATTGAATACCCATACGTAGTAATCAGTGACCGTTGGTTACTACCTATAGATTAGGACTATGATATAAAGAATCAGGATTGAAACTTGCAAAAGAAAACAATATTGTTATTTGATCCTAAGGAAATCTAAAATGTCTTCCCTATATTTTTGGTATAGGTTGTTATTAAATTAATCCTATTAGCATTGTCACCTTGAGTGACTAAAGAAGGGCAGTCTTTAAGTTTACCACATTCAAATAATTTATTTGATGGGTACAGCTAAGAATACCTGTATCGAGAGTTGTTTCTTATCGGCATTAACTTTCAATCTTTTAGCGGTAGCTATTGAAAAGCTGCTTTAATTTACTCGCTTAATTAATATTGTGATATGCATGTAGGGATATTCTATAATAAAATTGAAAACGTGGAGTAAGCTAAATTTTAATGTATATTTATCATCAACAGATATGAAAAGAATCCCTTTTAGTTCTTTTTGATAAACAGCCTTATCATTTTAGAGTAGCATAACTTTTATGAAAAGGAAAAAGTAATTTGAGAAACGCGCGGAAGTTCTTGGCATTGGAGTCGTAAAGTGTAGTATTATGATAGAATACTTGTCATGAGTGGAATATGATCAATCGTTTAATAAAATCAAGCTCTTTTATACTTAACTTGTGACTTTATTTGTTATTTTTATTGAGCAACAAATTGGATCAGGAAACGTATTTGTAATTGGCTTTATGTAATAATCACAACACAAGTTGTTTTAAACATTGCACATTTGTAATCATTAAAACCGTCTACTGGACTAATTAACGCGCGCGGTATCTGATTAATGTCACCTTTCGTGTAATGTTGTTACTTGCAGCCGTAAATGACCAAGTATTCGTAGGAAATCAGTTTCAATTCCACTGTTGGCTAATGTTTAAGACGTCTGATAAAAATTGTAATAGTTGCACGTTATCAGTCCATCATTGTGTAAAGATTGTTTACCTAAGGAATTCTAAAAGCAGATAAAAAGCAAGAAATTTCAATTAATTGATGCTCATTATTTCAAGGAAATTCATTTTGCTTATCGAAACAGATTATTTCTTGAGGAATCTGAAGCGGTGCCGTTGTGCTTATTGTTTACCTCAAGATGTTTATTTGCTTCAACTATGGTTAAAAAACTTCAATAGGGATTACTAACATCAATTAATGACTGCTGTGGCATGAAAGTAGGTTCAACTTTTGTCATAAAATTTTACTTTCTCCCTTCTACATAGCCCCTGTTTGTAGAAATATCTCAATCACTTTCCCATAGATATAAAATATGACCTAAAATTCTAACCTTCAAAATTTTTGCAAGTAAACAAAATAATGTGGGGATTTAACTTTTCAATGTTTAAAATGGTCACGTGTGTTGCACTTGTTTAACGTAATTAAATAACACATTAGGCGTATTAACTGACTTCAAGAGGAAACTGTCACGAAGTGTGAAACCACAACACTTTGTTGCAGAACAGGATATTGCATGCTCTTCCTGTTCTAAACTGCTCTTTTGAGGTGCACAGTAAATACATATCGACAGGGGAACTGATATGGATAATATGGTTGGTTGCTGGTGGTAAATGTACTATGATTAGTGATTATTTTGTCATGTCATGTTTCACTCTTCATTTTTTATTTACACCTGTATGACATATTCTATTTTACTGAACTAAATGTATTGCCTAAATAATTTCGAAAAACTTTACAAACTTACTAATAAACAAAGTTATTCGGGAACTTATGTTTTCCAATCATAAAAGTACTTTATTAAATTAAAAATAACTAAAAAGTCTTATTTAGCATAAACATGAAGCGTTAAAAAAGCGGTAGTTTTAAAGAGAATTTTATTGATGGTTATGCAAGAATTGCCTTTTTTGCGTCTGTTTAAAATCCAATACTTATTTCATCTTTGAGATTCGTTTTCCTTTCATTTTTATAACAGCCATCATTTAAAACGTAAATAGGAAGGAAACCAGATTTGCTTAATAGTTTATACTGTCGTTGTTTGTTAGCTTTAACCAGTCTTTTCGCACATCATTTTCTATATCTTATCCAATTTAGTGTAATTTTGCCTGTACAGACGTTCTCATCACAACAACTTGAAAGTTTCAACAAGGAACTTATAAGCACTTTTAAAATTGTAATGCAGTGTGCCTCTCTATAATATTTAAGTGTGAAGCCATTGATAAAAAATCAGATTGCCATCTTTCATTTCCTATAACTTTTCACTATAAAATCCTAGATTTTTTCTAGTTAGAAAAATACTGACAACCAACTAAATAAACATTGCAATCTCTTCGGAAATGTGAACCTTTGTTGACACAACTTCACAAACACTTGAGTAATAATATCGCAAGAAAGCAATAAATAAATGATCTAATCACCATTTCTCATTCGTTGGCCATCGTCATTATCCTCATCTGTGAGTCCCCCACTACTGTCACCTTCCTTTCGTCACTGAAGATATTTGCATAAAATATGAATATAAAAAAGAAACGTTTGGCATTATATGACAAGTTTTAGATCGTAATAATTGAAAGTATTTTCTGAACAACACTTGATCTACAATGCTCATTGCTTTGACAGTTTTGATTACTTAGAGTTATAAGAGTTCGCAGAAAAATCACAATAATTCAAATCAAGGCATTTTTAATGATCTTTGACTCACAACATGATTCTCCTCTTTAATGCAAGCATATATTATTTTTTCACCACAATTCCTTATATAGAAACTTTACAAGGAGGCGACGAAGGAACAATTTGAAGTCAAAAGGTTGTAATTAGAATTTACGATAATATATAGCTTAAACTAATGATATATTGCACTTTTTGTGTTACGCACATAGGTGTGCAAAATCTCAAGTGTTGTATAAGAAAGGAAGCGTCCGACGTTTTATTTTCTTTGAAAATTAAATTACATAGCCTTAGAGTGCCTACAAGTGCTTCTCCTCCATTCCTACGACAATTTTTCAATGCACTCACAAATTGAATAAATCAATTTTTACAAGTTAAAATGCAAATATTTTTTATATTTCGATTGTTGTTGTAAGAATTGGTGAAATGAGCGTTGGCATTTTCGGTCAATAATGTCTACAATAAACATTTATTTTGCATTCGTTAAATTATGAATAGTTTTTACCGAGCAATTTGGATTTATTGTTATTTTTATAGCGGTGGTGGTAACTGTTAACGTAATAATGATAATCAAAAATTAATAATTGTTGTGACCTGCAGAGCGTCCCTGTTGTTGGTATTTTCACGTAACACTGCGAAGTCTAATTTTTTGATCTTGCATTTTCTAAGCCTACGCAGTTCCAATATCCCTTCCTATCTTGGTAAAATAAACTTTACAAAGACGTTGGTTGGTGGAATTTGAACTTAAACAGGTGAATAATAGAGATTTCGACAGCTACGCCCGCCTGGCATTTGCCAATTACTTATTTAATTGTAATAGGATTTCATGCAAATCAAGCCAATGTGTGGCTAGTGGCTATTTATAAAAGTCAATAGAAAAATCGCTCTTCGCGTTGATTGTCATCTTCATCATCATTCCTGATTAGCGCTGTCGTAAAATGCAGTACCATCGCTTATTATTGTAACGGTGGACACATTCGATGATTGTAAGTCTGCTTGAAAAGCTAGTCATGAAATCGGTATGTTAATTTGTCTGTCTTGCACGAGAAGTTAACCTAACCTTAGCAGCTTTAAGCAAAATTTATCAGGCATGTAGATGGGAATTTTTTTTGGAAATCTTCAAACTTTTGATCTGCAGACAAACTATAAAGTTTTTATTTTGCAAAAATTGCAGATTTTCAAAAGATTAAAGCAAGAATTTTCAAACTAGTATATATGAAGACTTACTGCCTTTTTTGTTATCGACTTCTCCATCCCATTAAACTTTCATTTTCATTGGAGCATCAATCAATGACTGCAATTACTAAACATAATTTCCCGTTCTCTACTCCTCGCTTTCGATCTTAATTTATTATTGTTAGCCTAAGTGCCTCTTATCTTTTGATGACGATTCAGCCCTTCTTGTCACAATTTATTGTTTATGCTCACACTAACTTTTTAAATGCAATTTAGTAATGCGTTCATTGCAAATTGTACATACAACGGCAATCCAAATAAGCCAACAAAGCATAACTACCTAGTCAAATTGTTTTGATTGTATTTGAATTACTCTGAGCTCATCGACACAAACCAAAAAATTGAATCAAAGTTACTTTGCAGACCGATATAAATATACATAGAAAATCTGATCAGCAGAAATTATAAATTGTTATCCTTATCTATTTTAGGACGCTTTACGAAAAACTACTAACCATTAACATATACATCTATTTAAAAGGAAAAATTAATTGAAGTTAAAATAAAGATGTTCAATTAGAATTGTACATCATTGTCATCAATCTTCAACTGGTTAATTACAATAGGCATGCAATTATTTGTAAGAAACCTTAAAATTTATTCTGTTTTGAAAACTTCCATTGATAAAGATCTTCGACATGGCATGCAATTTACAGCTTTGATTAATAAATACTCTTGTTTGTGTATACGAACAGATTGCTTTGGTATAAATATGAGTTATTACTCGGCGCAAAAGAAAAGAATAGTAGATGTAGGCAGAGCTAACAACAATAAAAATAATTATGACACTGAAATAAAGGTCACGATGTATCGACGCACTTTACAAGTTTCCCGTTTTGGACCGTTTTCATTATAAATGGGGATATGTATCTAGACGTAACGGCTGCCGCCAGTAACTTGCACAATGGATTCACAAATATTCCACTGAAAGTTCAAATCATAGAGATTGACAGTCAAACATGGACGAAAGGAAGGCTAGAATGCACTTAATAAGATATGGAATAATCTTACCATCCCTCATTTGCATACATTTTACAACTGCAAATGGCATACTTTAATTGCACACAGCACAGTCACTTGAATAGTTTGAATGATATTTTCATCATTTTAAGACACTCTTCTTAACCTTCAAAACGGATATTGAACAGATTTATTACTTTGATGATGCACGAGCAAAATCAGTTTAAAATATGTTGACACCCACGAGCTAATTGGAAAGCGGGCAAGAATAAAAAATTGGTTTGTTTAACGGCAGTGAAAAAATGGAATGGTATTTTGATGAATGGCGATGATGATGGAATGTAATGCTATTTAATGATGCAAAAGTTAAGAATGACATAGCAATAGGCAAACCCTTTCATACAAGGCTTAAATATACGACGAGATTTGTTGATCGTTGATTAATTATGCATATTTATTGTTTCAAATACAATAATCTTTATTTCACTTTTTGCACCTGTCTTCTTTAAAACATTCCGTATTGTAATGAACATATGTATTTATTTACAAATTTAGCCGTTGTCTGATTTTTTGCTTAAGGATTTTAATCATCATTATATCATTTTTATCATCATTCGATTCGGGAATAGTTGATACGTCATCAACGACAAGTAAAGCTTAAAAGAAATCGAAAGGGATGCGACAGGTGGGAATCGGTAGTTTTTCTTGTCAAAAAACTCGCTTTTCTGATTATATTCTCGCTTAAATCTACACATGAATGGAGATAAACGGTTAAAAGTGAAAAAAATTCGTTAATAAAAACTAGTTGTATAGTTTCAAGTATGAATGGACTTGTGCCTTATAAGCGCAGAAGCACGACTAAAAGATATTTACTTTTATAATGGCGAGTACATAACTTTAAAAAATGATGATTTTGAGGGTAGTGATGATGTAAGCGAGTAACTGGAAGAAAAGATTGCATATTTTATGTAAATGGAACTAGGAACTTTTAGTACATGCAGAGATTCAAAAAGGCGTTTGATTATTATGGCTATCTAAGTACATCTTAAAATTCTCAACACATTTTATGGAGTTGCTCTCTAGATTAGTCACTTTTAATACCTGTATTAACATTCTAAAAATGTGATGCAATTTAGCAATTTAACGACGAGCTCATACAACAACAATCATGTACCGACCGACGACAAACGGCGAAATTTTTTCGTAAAGGTTGAAAGAAAAGCGTTTTTCTATTTCATTATTATATTAAAGCGAACTATCCTCTTTTTCTTGTTTTTTGTAAGCAATCAGTCACAGTTTTTAAAGTGGCTACATTGTTGTCGTCAAATTGTAAAGAAAGATTATTCAATCATGGGAGGTAAAGAAGTGTTTAAAATCACAACACAAATAGTATTGAGTACTTGAATTATTGCCAGAAGACTGCAAATTCTTTATTATTTAACAATACATCAAACGATTAGAAATTAAGCAGGCAGTGTTTTTGTTTATTAAATAAGCATGCAATTTCTCATCTATAAGAGTTAAATTTTATTAGTTCTATTTTTATTTTATTTACGAAACCAATCATTTTGCTAAATTATTGTTCATAGCTGTTTTGATTGCATGAATCATTGTTAGGCGGGTCCATAAAATACAATATTTCAAAAGTCGCAAATGTTTTCTTATTGAAGTTTTCATTCTCAACAAAAATCACAATGGTTATAGACAATGCATGTCAACAACTAAGCTTGTCAAATGATTTCGTTTACCTTAAAAGGACAGGACTGAAATCGTTTGGCTAATATAAAGAATGGCTTTGCAGCGTCAGCAAGGAAGGCTGCCACTGTTATTATTAAAAACGCTGCAGCTTTTTGATGAGATGCTCATCTTTGTTTAGTTTTCTTAAAATAAACGATGCAATGACCATTAATTAATTAATGACACAATACAATGCTAAGCTAAGAATGGATTTTGCATGTTCCACACACCCATTTCTGTTTCAGGAATGGCTTTTATACCAAAAATGTGGTATGTGCAAGAAAATAATAAAAGCCTAAACTGCATATAATTGATTTCACTTCAGTGTTCCTATTCAAATGATGGACTTGTGCATGAGATTGAATTTCATCAATCGTAAACGTCAAAGCATTTGTTGGGGAAACCTAATTTATAAAATTTTATTTTTAAAAATCGCCAGCACGACAAACAATAATTGATGATGTAAAATATCTTGCTAAATATGAATGCAAGCAAACCATACGCATGCATACAAGTCCACGTAACATTTGTTTAGTATTAACAAAATTTTGAATACCAATTTCCGTGAGAATGGAATTCATATATCTTCTAAAATTTGCAAATCAGCTTAGCGTTTTAATCTTTGATACACATTTACTTCTTTAATACTCGCTTAATTCCACAATTTTTATATGTATTGGAAATGTTTAATTATATCTTAATAATACAAAGAATATCTTTGTCATAAAGCCAGCAAGTGCCTAAAAGTAGCAAAAATTTATCAGTGTTTTGATGTCAGTGGCATTATTGCTTGTCAATCGTGATTTGATCATTTTGAAGAAGATTTGACTAAAGAGGTGATTTCAACTCCGCCTTTTAACTCCTCACCATAACCTATATTGTTTCTTTACTAACGCTTCATTACTACCATTTTACGCTTAAGATGTTGATGGATTAACTTAAAGATGGATAAACTCAATTGAGCAATTCATTTATTTACGCTTTTCAATATATTGCTTATACCTTTTGTACAAACGTTTTGTGGCAAAGGTTTCTCCATCTAAATAAAAATAAATATTCAATCATTTTACAACAAAAAAACATTTTAAGCAATGTCGGCATAGCAGAAAACTAAAAAGTTTTATTACGATGATAATTTAAGACTTTTATCAGTTTTGAATTTGAATGAGTGATAGCAAAAGTAGCAATCAGTAGTTGTAAAAAATTGCCAAACTATCTCTCCCTTTTTCAAACAATTGCGTGCAATCTTTTAAAATGCCACTAGCGTTTTTATGATTTGAAGAAATCCGAATATATAGGCAGTGACCAACCACTTTTATTTCGTGTATTCGTTAACCATGATATACGCTCATTCTTCAATTCTAATTATTCTTCCCTTTCAAATTGTCATTTCTATGTCATGACAAAGATTAAGTGCCAAATTACTCATATTTTTCGAGAGTGACTGGAATCTCTGAAGAAATAATAGATTTTTAACAAAAAATACCAACAATAACAATCATGTTATGGTAGAGGGTGGTTCTTCAGTGTCTTCTTCTATACGAATTGACCATGATTTACCTTTTGAATAGCTACTTTCGCTTTTTATATTTCCTTTTTATTATAATTTTTATTGTAATTATTTTCAACTGAATTTATCTTTTTTTAAAAATCTATTACTTTATGTCTGTATTAAGCTTCCGTCCTCACAAGCGGTGTAATTAATTTTTAACAGACAATAACTGACGCTACATTCGGAAATTGTTTTTAGCATTGTCGTCCTTCACTAAAAAGGAATAAGTTGATTACATATGCATTTTCGAACATGTTTAGAGAACCGCTTAAGAAATGAAAGTTTTTAGCACGACATCATGATATTTTAATCCTTCCGAACTATTACAAAGGATTTATCCCTCATAATTAATTTTCTATAGAATTTATGCAACATTATTTCATTATTTTTTGCAGAATGAAATACTGCTTATTTCACCCAGGTCTTTCTTCATAAAGTCGTTTATTTTAAAAAATTCTATTTTTGCTTTGTCATGAAGATATATTATAAATGGAATAGATTGAAGCATACAAAACACAATACACACCGTGGAACACCAAAAACTGATTTTTTTGCATTTTAAGCTATTTTCTATACTTTTTAATCATAGTTTCATGCGGAAGGACTTAAATTTTTATATTTCATCTTTTTTATGTATGGTCGGATTATTTTTTGCTACATTGTCACAAAAAAGATTTTGCATTGCATAAAAGCAAGAATAAAAGGACTCGATTGACAGTTTATTCAAGCTTTGTTCTAAAAACACTTTCTATTAAAACTTGCAAAGCCCGGTCAACTCCTTAAACTTTTTTCTTGGGCTCTACCCAGTCAAAGCCATAATTAGATATTTAATAAAACTTGCAATTAATTAGTAAAGTTAACATAGTTCTTCAATCTCCAATCCTCTTATGAATTGTGCCTAAAGTTTTTCACAGCTCGTAAATTTTACAATACTATTGGATATTAATTAGGGTCATATTCATAAATCATTGGAAAAATAAATGAAATAATTTCAATTATGAATTTATTACTTATTTGTATAAGGTGGGGTTTGGAGTCTGCAAAGCGTTGTTCAATTTACATAAAAATTGTTTAAAATTTGCAAAGCGTCTTTAGATAGGTGTAGACCACTACTGGGTCTACTACTACATGTCCACTATATGTCGCCCCAAGTAAAATAAAATTATTAATATTTACCTGCTTTAGTATAATTTATATGCATTGTAATAAGATGTTTTATTATTTAAATTGAAATTGCAGCACAGCCTGCTGCTCACTGCTTTTACTTTTCGGTAATTACATTGTCTTTGCTAGTGATAAGTATAACTTGCTACATACCTGGTTGTAAAATTACTTCATTAAATTTTCTTTCATATCACTGTTGTTTGCTAATTATTTCATGCAAAAACTAAACCGTTATAATTATTATATATATTTATTTGCCCGTAATTTTCAGCCATTATATTTGATGAAATTGATGCAATAGAGTGAACAAATGATTTCTACTTTTTCCAGTCATCATGCTCTGAAAGTCATAAAAACTAAACAAACAAACGAAAACTAGTACAACTATTAATCATTTATCAAAATAGTGAAAAATAATAGCCTACATTGATTAATTTTAATCAAGTCAATTATCTTCATCAATTGTTGCATAATAAATGCACCCAGGCACTTTTCTTAGTCAAAATTCTCTTTTCTTTTTGGAGTCATCTAATCTATTGAAAGCTGAGCAAGAGACAATGCAACTAATAAAAAGGCTTGCTTTAATTAAAACCCCATGCAAATAGACATCTAAAATTGCTCAAGTTAATAATTGTGAGCGTCATTATGTGCTATCATTTTTTGGAGCGATATAACAACGTGTTTACATTTGCTAGGCTTATTAACTCCTTCTATTTATAGTCTTAACAGTAAATGAGTATTTTTGAGGACTTGAATCTAATTATTTTTAAATTTTAAACCCATCCAAGCCAGGTGATTATATCATAATAGTATAAATATAAACTAACATTAGATTGTGGTCTCTCATAATTTTAAGTATTGCGTCTAAATATACGATTTATTGGGGTCCTACTGTAATAATTAAAGTATTGGTATGACTGTAAATTCATCATATCCATCCCAATCTTCAACATAATTTTTCCATTTTTGGTTGAAAGAACGCCATAATTTATGCAATATTGATAATATGCACTCTTCAACTGTGTTGGTTGTCGTGACGTGTATGGTATTGAGTTTTTAGTTTTTGGTGTGCATCTTCATCATCCACTGACAATGGCTACAATGCCATTTTGAATCTATTATGAACATTTCACTTTTCTTTCCATCCTTACAACACCGGCCCAGCGGCAGCGATTCATTGGAATTTAATTAGAGTTTGGCAAATGTACTCAAAAATCCCTCCAAACAGAATAAATTCGTTAAAAAAACTGCTGGGTTTTTAAAACTTTTAATAGTTTGTAAATCTTTTAGAAAAAGGTTTGCTTGCCACCGCATGCAGTTTCTACTATTCTTTCCAACAAACAATATTATTTGCAATGTGTCAATAAAATAAAACTGACCAATTGACAAGCATTTCTTCGGAATACTCTGTTTGATATTTTTATCACTCAATAGGCAAATTAACATAATCACACATCAGTAACACATCTTATTGGATAAATTAAGAATTCAATCCTTCATTCTAGCAATGTCACCAAATGTGACCGTGCACCTTTCATAAATAGTCAAGAACATCATGTTTTTAACAGTGCTCATAAAAAGTCCTCTTCTTAGATTACAAGACAAGATGAAAAAGTGAAAATGCAGATTATTTTTTAAAAAAGTATTCATTTACTTCTTGTAATATTGAATGCCGCAATAACTAAGGGACATGATGACATGACATGACATTGTAAAAAAAGGATACAATTTTCTGTTAATGTTAAAAGAAGTGGCTTGTTCATCATAAAAGAAGATAATGAAAATATGATATGATTAAAAAAGTCACCGTCATTGCCATCTCTCCATATTAAATGACTACGCAGAAGAAGCTACATCATTCATTTTATTCACGTTTTATCCCCACACACAGGTTCTTCTGCAGGCACACAAAGAATCTTAATGTATGATTGAGCTTAATCAGAGATAAGGAGATGATAAAGAAAATTATTGCTCATCGATATGCAAGCAGATTATTACTTCGTTAACATCGTCTCAGCTACTGTTTGAGTCTTTTAATTTCTTGCTGGGTAGGTAGGCACTGCGTAAAATGACGATTTAATTGAAACTAGACAGCTTTAAAATGTAAGGAGTATATACACTGCCGTGCCTGTCTTTTATCTTACTTGATACAAACATAATTCTAATTAAGTTGGTACCAAATAAAGTTATAAGTACTTTCAGTACTCTGGTATTGTTTGATTGCTAACAAATTAATTTTCCTTTCAAGACGTAAGTCCTCCTTAGAAAGGTAGAACTGCGTAATATTCAACTTGGAAATTGTAGTATTTGCACTATTGGCAAAATTAATTATTAATATTCCCCAGCCCAAAGGAATTTTGAATTCATCTTGTGTGCTTTTGCTGTCACTGATAATTTGACGAACTGATTGACCACATGACCTGGCATAGTGAAGATAAGGCATAGTATAAGTTTGTATAATCTAGGACAAGTATTTTGGCATTCTGCTTCCACGAATAGGTACATATTATTTAAATTAGTCCTGGAATCGTTTTATATTTAAGGGGATTCAAGTTTATACGAGATAATGATCAATAAGTAATAAAGCTACGGCACAATTTATGTGCTAAAACATTCACCTTTGTAATTATGGAAAAAATTTTCATATTAGTTTTATTGCGGGTGTTCTTCTTGACGTACTTCATTTCACATTCACCTTTCAAAACGAGACAATGCCTTACTTGTGAATATTTAATTTCTCACTCTTTAATTACTTTTTTGATTTGATTATTTGAGTGCTACTTGTTTCATCTAGCTTTTTAGCGTACGTTATTAGTAGGACAGGGTTGTCTAAATGTAGAATGGGATGAAAAAAATTATCCCTGTCACTTTGCGTGAGCAGAAATAGGTACGATTGGTTAAAAGGCACACGATTTTATTAATTTGATTTGTGTTTTGCATTTCAAAGAATCTTTGATTTGAATTTGACACATTTGAAATGGGTCTTCCGTTTAGCTAGCCAAATTCTTAAAAGAAGTGCCGATTTTCTTGTCACTTCAAAGGGTAAATCTATAATTAATAATTTCTCAAAATATGCAGCTGACGAAAAAAGGCAATAATGACAAAAGAAACGCGTGTCTAATTTGTTCTAGCAAGATCACGCAAGTGTCCTTTAATAGAATTAGGGAAGACTTTTTTCAACAATTTACCTTTGTTGTTATTTAAAGTAAACTTATAAATGCAGCCGTATTTGGACACCGAAAGGTCAAATGCATTACAAAGGTGTAGGACAAGATAGCGTTTAAGAGGAATTCGTCTGAATACAAATTCTGTGATCGATGGGAGCTGTCTTACGTTTTTTGTACAATGTTAATCTATTTTTTCTATTAGTTCTATGTACATGAAAGTTATTTTCTTTTAATTTACTACACGCGCTGAAAAATCCACATAATCTCACATCTACATAACGAATTGGTGTAAATTGTTAATCATAAAACACAAAGCAAAACAAGGAAGAATGTGAATTTAGGGATCATTAACTTTTTCACTAAGATTTATTTAAGTGGTTTCCGTTGAAGGAAATCTTAAATCGGCGCTGGACTAAAATGGTATCTACAGCTTGGAGCCATCCCTCTGATAATAATTTAATGATCTTTAAATTATCTGTGGTGAATATATTTTCAACCGCAAAAAAACTCATTGGCATAATTCACAAAAATGCAATACTATGCAGTTCTAGGTCTTGAAGTTAAAAATGGGAATTTAAAAGAACAAGTTAGGTCAGAAAAGCCGTTTTCCAAAATAATGCATAAATGAATAACATCATTAGACGATATTATTATTATTAAAATGGGTTTGGTTTGCGTGCGACGAGCAGAAAAAACCTTTGGCACCCCCTAAACTTCATCTAGCAACTCTTAACATTGCATCATAAATCTTACAGATAATAACGCACATTTCTAATATTTTCATCAAGCCATTTACATCATAGTTGCATCAATTTCATCATTCACCTCATCTTCGTCATCATCATTCTTCAACAACTATCTTGAATTAATCTCCGCGATCATGTAATAAATGTCCAAATATATGATTTCATTGACTCTATTTGCATCCTTTAAAGTGAATATCCATCAGGTTAATTATTATAAATAATATGATATAAAGATTAGCATCAACAATACTGACTGCTCATAGCGGATCATCATTTCTATTAAACTAGTATAATGGCTTGTATGATTTAGAGAAGCTTATCATTGTCCTCATCTCATCATCATCAACAAAAACAGCATCTACTTTTCTACTCATCCCAAAAATATGTCAATTCAGTGTTCCATAAGTACCTTATTCTTTGATAGATAATAAAATATGATTTTGAAATCTGCAGAAAATTTATTAGCAACGTTTCATCCCATCATTCCTCTCAAGAAATGCTAAATCCATATATTGTATCTAGCAGTGCACAAACATTTCTCCATACATCTTGCAATTTTGCAGTATATTACATCTCAAATGAAACGGGATTTGTGAGTTGTACCTAATTAAAAATAATTGTTTGGTCAGCACTAAATTCTGGAATAAGTTCATCGAAGGACGTTTGATAATTTATTAAGCAATTAACCTCACACTTAATATAAAATGGGATTATTAAAAACCGCTTTATTAAAAGCATACCCATTTAAAGAAATAAGGACAGACTTGTAAGATTATAAATTCTAAAGTGTTAAATATTGCAAGTTTATGAGTAAAAACGGATTAGGCTTTAAATATAATCTATTCATTTAAAAAAAAGTTTAGTGGATTTTGCGCATTTCCAAATATTTTCCAAACTTAAACTAATAAATATCTCACATTTGGGCCTAATTAGTAACCTCTTATTACGTTGACAAGAGAGCCGTAGACCGAGACCCCTGCCGTCAAGAAACCTGTGTGATTATTCCATGTTTGGAAGTATAGTTAGCAATCACCTAGCAGGACAATTATAATAACGACAATGCAAACTTGTGTATCAATGCTTTCATGGGGGTAAAAGAGTCACTGCTGATATGCAAAACACAATCACTCACAAGAATTCCAATGAATCAGCAATATAAGTTACCGAGATGAATAATAATCAATCTTTAAATTTATTTACATCGTTTTTATTTCCTTGCAAAACTTGCATAAAACAGTTAATTATTTGACGCGGTTTTCATCTCAATATTTTTGCTATTTGGCAGGCCTGCAAAAAACATCAGCCACGTGCATACCTTGACATTTTACCTGAAAATGCAAATCAAGAAAAATAATGTTGTTACATCATTCACTCATTATTCATTAGATTTTTCTGCTATTAATAATTAATGTTCCCATCACAATTACTCAAATTCCTTTAGCAGAGAAGAATTTTCTTGGAACGTGTCAAAAATGTCGCACATCTTGTTTCAAATATTTGCTCATGAGAAAGGGACAGAAGACAAGCCTACAATTAGCTAACAACAAATTCATGTTTGCTTTCATAGCGATTACAAAGGAGTCAAAGATGTACAAAGCAAAGGAGTGTGCTTTACTACTTCAGCCGCTGTCAGTTTAATCAAAATTAGGAATTATGATACAACTCAAGCCTTTCCTTAAAATTATGAGATTCTTCTACATCTCCATTTTTGTCACACTCTTATTTTGCCTTTATTAGCGCCTTCATTCCGTACTCTTTGGAATTCTTTGCGATTGATAACGCAATTGAAACAAAAAACGTGGCATTCATCATACACATAATGATAAGCTTAATGACGAAGATGAGCAAATAAAGTGTGTGAATCTTCCAATGAGTAAGCTCTTTTTAAAAAATGAATAACGATCCTTTTAGTGAAAAATATTCCAAAAAAAGTTGTGTCGCATATCACAAGGGCAACATACAAAAACATTTAAGCACAATTTATTTCTGAAGATACATATTAAGTTAAATTGCATGGTGATAAATTCTAATCAAGGTAGGACAAGGTGGATTCCTTTATATTGTAAAGACGAAAATTATGTTTTGCCTTTGTGCAATTGAGGAAGAAAACCTTATGGGATGCTCTTTTCTTGAACTTACACATATACTTTGAACAAATTCGTTATTTACGTAATAAAATACTCCCACTTTAAATATAATTCATACATAACGACGGTGATGGTGGTGGTGAATTGTTTGCCCAATATAGCCACCATTGATATCTTTCTCTTAATGAATATTCAAATTATAGCTGAAGAGCATTAATTAAAACACATCTTTTATGATGTAAAGAAGCCTTCTTGCATTTAAGGTATAAGACACATGATAGGTGTCATTCTAAACCAATTTTATGTGGTAATGTACAAAATAATAGAGCTTTTCAATAGTTTACAAGTAATTTAAACTCCAGTATAGTGTATATCAAAGTATTTTGGAGATTAAAAGATAAATTCTGGTGACTTATTCTGTGGTTAATACGGTCGAAAAACCTGAAGTGTAAAGCATGTATTAATTTTTATTAATTTTCTGCTACCTAAATATAAACATTAATTGTTATTCAGATTTTATCAAATCACATTTATTAATTATAGTCATGTAACTGTCTGACATTGAATGCTCTCGAGCAAACTTATATGGAGCAATTAAATAGAATTTGTAATGTGAATTGAATTTGTTGCATGTTTGCAAAA